>VNJS01009296.1:0-140335 GCA_008042575.1 Drosophila watanabei | reverse complement strand
TTAAACGTTTAAATAAAACCTGTCGCAGCTGTTAGTGATACGCGTGCCCGCCAGAAGTCCGAGTTCAGGCCAAAGCACTGCCAGAAAAAATGGGGTTACAAATGAGAAAGAGTTGCAACAACATAGTACAAGTATTTAAACTATTAAAGGGAAGGTGAAGGAGTCGTTTTCGAACCTATAAATCATATAGATTCTTGATCAGCATTAACAGCCAAGGCGATCTAGCCATGTTTTGGAAAAACAACAATTTTACACAATTTTTTTCCAAATTTTATAAGGGGTTACATTGTCCAAATTTAGAAAAATTCACAACAAAAATTTGAATATTTTAAATTTTAAATTTAAAATGCAGATTTTTATAACCAAAAGAAACTAGCATAGAATTTATTTTCAAACTGAAATTAATGCTTTTTTGGCTTAGTTTATGATCGATTTTCATGCCAGGGTTTTTTTAAACGTTGTTCTCCCCAAGTTAGCTGTCAATTTCTCTCTGTGTAAACCTGCCAACTTCCTCTTTAATTGCTGGGGGTTGCAGTTTTTCACCGTTTTCTTTTCCTTTTTTTCTTTAACTTTTATTTTTTGTATGTTTTTTGGGGGCTGACGCCGCTGTTTTGTTGGCACTTCCGCTGCCAATTTCCTCGCCTTTTTTGTGTTTGTTTTTTTTCGGAGTTCTGTTGGTTTTGTTGAGCTTACCTGGGCAATAATCGATTTGCCACCTTCCTTACTGGCCAAAAAAAGAGAGCACGCAACTCGAGAGAATTTTATTTTAATTAAAAAAAAACAAATAAACTTCCACAGAGAAATGAGGGGCGACGATAGAAGCTATTAAGGATTCCCAGGAAAGGACTCCCCACCGCCTGCAAGATGATCAAGTTCAGGTACAAGCGCAAGGAGCCCAGCAATGTGGTGTGTCCCAGTGGAGCAGGAGGAGGAGTGCCTTCGGGATCAGAGCCTCCCACAGCCTCCAGTACTGCCACACCCGCGATGCCCGCCTCTCCACCTTCTGCCGGTGCCGCTTCTGCCTCGCCCAAGGCCATACCCATACCCGGCTGCAGTCCCCTGCACCATCCCCAGCTGGGCCACCTGATGATGATGGGCAACGGCGGCGGCACCCTGCCCCGCAGCAGTCCCCGCAAGCTGATGATGCCGGACGGAGGACTCGGCGACAAGTCCGCCACCTTGACGCGCCAGCAGTCCAAGCAGAAGTCGGTCAGCCACCTGGCCAAGGTGTCCAGCAGTTTGGAGCTGGCTGTCCTGGGATACAACAATGGCGCCATTACCAATGGCAGCCATCCTATAAATGGAAATGAACACGCCGAGCGAGATCGATGCATCAATGCGGTTATTGTAAGTCAAAGAAATGTTTGGAATAAAAAGGGAAATTCTGAGTTTAAGATTAGGGAAAATAAGTGCAAATATTACTAAAAAGAATGTGCGTATTTAAGCTAAATACCTAACTAATTTATTAACAAGAAAAGCCATTGGTTAAATATTGATTAAAAAAGTTTTCTTTGAGTTAGTGGAAAATTAGGAGAATTATTTTTTAGGGTCTTGAAAAGAGTATTTTTGTAGAAAGTATGACAATTTATTGAACACATAAGAATGTATTATTAAGTTATAAACTAAATATTATAAGGAACTTGTAAAAGCTTAAGTAAATTATTTAGTAAATCATATAAGAATCATTTTGAAGCAATTTAGGTTGAGAAAGTCCAGAGTCTTTAAGGATTTTACCAATCCTAGTTTTATATAGATATTATATTATAAAGTTATATATATGTATTATATTTCTAGGTAGTATATTATATTTTTAGATATTATTTTATATTTCTAGGTATTATATTATATTTTTAGATATTATATTTTAGTGCTATGAAGGTATATTATTATATTTCTAGGTATTATATTATATTTCTAGTTATTTTATTATATTTCTATATATTTTATTATTATTATTAGATATTATCTTTTATTAAAAGCTTTAATTCAAATCCAACTAAATCCTCTAAAAACCAAGCTTAAATCTAAGATTTAAAGCGATTTCAAAGTCAAGTCTAAAGATTTCGTTTTCTTGATAAACTAAACTAACTTAGTCTCAGGTCTTAAGACTTATTTAAACTGAACTAAAAAGGATCGTAACTGTTCCTAGATTCTCCTAGCTGAATCCAACAGATTTTAACCGAATCCAACTCCCAACTGACTCCAAATCTCTCTCTCTTTCTCTTTCCCCAAAAATAGGAACTCTTCCAGCAGCTGCAGACCAGCTCAGAGCCGGCTCTCTGCCCCGAGCCACTGCGTCGTGCTCTGGCCAGTGGCCCCTTGGCGGGACGCCGCTTTCCCCTCGGCTGCCTGGGCGATGCCGCCGAGTGCTTCGAGCTGCTCCTCCACCGCGTCCACTCGCACATCTCGCCGGATGACGGTGACTCCTGCGAGTCGGCATCCTGCATTGCCCACCGACGCTTCGCCATGCGAGTCATCGAGCAGAGTGTCTGCAAGTGCGGAGCCAACTCTGAGCAGCTGCCCTTCACGCAGGTGAGTGTGGGAGGAAATCCTTTGGAATTTAATTTATTTAAATAAATTTTATTTAATTTAAATTATTAAAAATTAAAAGTAGTCAAAGATTTTACAAGAGTTTCAAGGGGGTACTTTTATAATAAAAGAAATTAAGCAGAAGAGTTAGTAAGATTAATAATTACGAACCTTTGAAATGATTTCTTTAAGGGATATTATATATGGGACAATATTCCATAAATTAGTTCATTATACTATTTAAATATTTCAAAATATGCTATAAATATAATGAAACAAAGACTCCTATTAATTAATTAATTAATGAAAATAAAAGCACTCTCTCTTGACATAAAGTTTGCTTTTGTTTTTGGTTTATATTCCGGACTTTAAGTTAACTTTTGTTTTTGGTTAAGATTCCGAAATTACTTGTTTTTCTCTCTCTTGATCTGCTTCCAACTCTCTCATGTATTTATGCTTAATTATTTATGCAGTGTGGCAAGCATAGTTTGTAGTGGTTTCTCCCAGTGTAAAAGAACTCGTTTGTGCCCCCCCATTGAGGCCTGACTTCAAAACCAATCAGAGTCGAGCTCGTGGCCTGGCGTGGGTTCCAGTTTGGCTTGGAACACCTGCAGCAGGCTGCACTTGGCTTGATGTACGATCTAGCAGCTAAGATCTACTGTATAGCATCTCCCTGCTCCCAGCTCCAAGAACAGTTAGCTTAAACGGGTTTTGGCCAAGACAAAACCCTTAAAAGGGGGCCCCACGACTGACGTCAACACGTGCCAGAGGAGGAGTTGGACTTGGTTAAAGTCGTGGGCGCCTTACTTCCGCCTCTTGACCAGCTGGCTAATTGCTTCTGTTTCTGTTTCTGTTTCCTTTACAGATGGTCCACTACGTCTCCGCCTCGGCTCTGACCTCGCAGAAGAGCCTGGCTCTCCAGTCCCATCAGCAGCTGAGCTTCGGCCAGCTCCTGCGAGCGGCGGGCAACATGGGCGACATACGCGACTGTCCGGTAAGTAGCATCATCACCTCTTCCCTAAATCTCAGCAGATTCTAATGAGCTTCTCTATTCTCTATATTCTCCCAAAAACAGAACACATGTGGCGCCAAAATAGGCATCTGCCGGGCTCTGCTCAACCGTCCGGATGTGGTTTCTATTGGCATCGTTTGGGACTCGGAACGACCGGCCGCCGATCAGGTGCATGCCGTGCTCAAGGCTGTGGGCACCAGCCTGCGTCTGGGCGACGTCTTCCACCAGGTCAGCGAGCAGCGGTGGGCCCAGCAGACGCAGCACGAGCTGGTGGGGATCGTCTCCTACTACGGCAAGCACTACACCACCTTCTTCTTCCACACGAAGCTCAAGGTGTGGGTCTACTTCGACGATGCCAATGTCAAGGAGGTGGGCCCCAGCTGGGAGGGCGTCGTCGACAAGTGCAGTCGGGGTCGCTACCAGCCGCTGCTCCTGCTCTACGCCGTGCCCCAGCAGCCGTCGTCGACGTCGTCCATTCCAGGCGGAGTATCAGGAGCAGGTCTGGAGGGAATCTCAGCCACTACAGTTCCCGTTCCTTCGACCGTGGTGCGTCGGGCGGTGACTCCGAGTCCGGAGAAGCCCTGTCTGGGCAACACGAGGCGTGCCATCACGCCGACGCCGCTGCGAACGCCGGCCAGCAACGACTACCAGAACCTGAGCGTCATCCAGAAGAACATCTTCCCGGGATCCGATGAGACGGATGCCTACATCAGCCGCAAGACCGTCGAGCATGTCCTGAGTGCCCAGTACCAGAACCTGAGCGTCATTCAGGACAAGATTGGAGCCCAGGGACAGGGACAGGGACAGGTGCCGGCAGGACCAGGAGTAGGAGTAGGATCCGCACCCGGACAGGCAGTCCCGTCCCTGGATAAGGACGGCGGCTTCCTCAACCGCAAGCCCATCGAGGCCGTGCTCAGTGCCCAGCTGGCGCGGCGCCAGCACCTCCAGCTGCAGCGCAGCCACAGCGCCGAGTCGAGCTCCGGCCATGGCAGCCATGGCTCCTCCTCCACCACCTCCTCGAACGGCAGCTCCCCGCCCAGCGACGGCCTCACCATGCCCGAGCATCTCAATCAGCCGCGGCGCCGGGACTCCGGCAACTGGTCGGGGGACAGGAACAGCGCCAGCTCGGCCAGCTCCACCACCCTGGACAACCCGTATCTGTATATGGTGGCCAAGCGGGGAGGCGTGGCCGCCGTCCCGCAGAGCCCCACGCGCCACGGCCTGCCCTACGACCCGGGCTACGACTCCTTCTCGCTCAGCTCCACCGACTCGTATCCGCCGAAGCACACGCTGCGGGATCCGCAGCTGGCCAAGATACCGGAGGCGGCCATGGGCATGCCGGCCCATCCGGGACACCCGGGCACATTGGCAGGACTCACCGCACACAATGGACATGGAATGGCCCTGTCCGGGGACTGCGAGAAGCTCTGCCACGAGGCCGACCAGCTGCTGGAGAAGTCGCGACTCGTGGAGGAGTCGCACGATCTGGAGACCGCCTTGGTCCTCTGCAATGCCGCCGCTGGACGGGCTCGGGCTGCCATGGATGCGCCGTACAGCAATCCGCACACGATGACCTTTGCCCGGATGAAGCACAACACGTGCGTGATGCGGGCCAGGAGCCTGCACCGTCGCATCCTCGTGGAGAAGGGCGCCGAGACGGAGGCCATGCCGGAGCTGAAGCATATGCGGGAGGGCAGCACCAGCAGCGTGAAGCATGTGCGCCAGAACAGCAAGGATCGCACGCTGGACAAGGAGCAGCTGCAGCTACAGCAGCAGCAACAGCAGCAGCTCCAGCAGCAGCAACAGTTCCAGCAGCTGCAGCAGCAGATCCCCGCCAGCATCGAGATCTACGCCACGCTGCCCAAGCGGAAGAGTCCGCTCAAGGCCCTGGCCGCCGCCTCGGCCTGCGACGACAATGCCATCGAGTACGAGCAGGAGCGGGAGAAGGGCGCCGAGAAGGACAAGGAGCAGCAGGCGACGGCCGGCAAGCCGGAGCGCGAGAGTCGCTCGCTGTTCGGGCGCCGGGACAAGGACAAGGACAAGGAGAAGGACAAGGAGAAGGAGAAGCGCAGCCGGAGCGAGGATCGCAACAAGCTCACCCGCGAGTTCTCACTCACGGAGACGCTGCTGGTCAACGCCAAGGACACGCTGAAGAAGCACAAGGAGGACAAGGACGAGAAGAAGGAGAAGGACAAGAGCGGCAAGAAGCAGCACAAGATCCGGCGCAAGCTGCTCATGGGCGGCCTCATCCGCCGCAAGAACCGCTCCATGCCGGACCTCACCGAGGCGGATCTCACCGAGGCCACGCACCACCCCCATTCGCACTCGCACCACCATCCCCACTACCCGGCCATGGCCGCAGCCGGCTCCCAGCTGCTCCTCGGCAGCTCCGTCGACGACAGCGCCGTGGGTCTGGGCAAGCACAGCCACGGGCTGGCCCACGCGGCCGCCATGAGTGGCTACATCTCCGAGGGACACTTTGACTATCCCAACGGAGCTAACGGAGGAGCCGGGGGAGCTGCTGGCCAGGCGGGAGCCGGTGCCGGCAGCAATCCGAATCCCAATCTCGAGCGCAGCAAGCTGATGCGCAAGAGCTTCCACGGCAGCGGCCGCCAGCTGACCATGGTGCCCAAGGTGGCCCCGCCGCCGCCCATGCGCACCAGCTCCACGCTGACCCCCCAGCAGCAGCAGCAGCAGCAGCAGCAGTTCCACCACGAGGCCAACCTCTCCAACCTGTCCGCCATGAGCTCCAACACCTCCATCAGCGAGGACTCCTGCCAGACGATCATCACCACCTGCGCCCAGGTCCACTCCGAGCAGAGTCCCCTCAAGGAGCAGCTGCAGCTACTAAGCCAGGGCCAGGGCCAGGACCTGCCCCTGCCGCCGCCCATGGAACTGCCCCCGTATCCCAGTCCGCCGCACTCCGCCTGCCACTCGCGGCAGGCCAGCGAGGATTTCCCGCCGCCACCGCCGCCGGAGCTGGATTTGGAGCCCCTCAACCAGCAGCTGTGCCAGCTGCAGGCCTTGGAGGCGGCCAGCAAGCAGCAGCGCCAGCAGCTGGACTCGCTCGAGGGCACCACCAGCATCCTGGCCCAGCTGCAGCAGCGCCAGCATCTGCTCAAGCTGCGCAAGGAGCAGCAGCAGCAGCAGCCGAACGGCGGCCATCCGGCGGACGCCACCTGGCTGAAGGAGCTGCAGGCGAAGCAGGCCAGCGACCTGAGGGCCATGCAGCGCAAGCTGGAGGCCTCCTCGCCGTCCAGTGTCCGCGATCTGGCGCATCGCTTCGAGCAGACGCAGATCCGCTCGTATGCCTCCCAGGAGCTGCTCTCGCAGCCGGCGGCCCAGCTGCGCACGCAGATGAACGGCCTGCCCAGCGCCAAGCTGGACGTGGATGAGGTGGACTCGAGGCCCAGCCTAGGACTCCACCAGCAGCAGCAGCAACAGCAGCAGCAACAGCAGCAGCAGCAGCTGGTGCTCCCCAAGCCCAAGTACGAGATGAGCCAGTCGCAGATCGCCGAGGAGATCCGCGAGGTGGAGCTGCTCAACACGATGGTGCAGCAGAGCCTGCAGCAGAATCAGCCGCCCAAGCGGGTCAAGAAGAAGAGCGTCTCCTTTTGCGACCAGGTGATCCTGGTGGCCACCGCCGGCAACGAAGAGGACGACGACTTCATACCGAATCCCATCTTGGAGCGTGTCCTGCGCACCGCCCAGCATCCCAACGAGAAGGTGGGCGGCGTCACTGCCCAGATGATCCAGCAGCAGCAGCAGAACATGCTCCGCCTGCAGACGGAGGCTCAGCCCAGACAGCAGCAGCAGCAGCAGCAGCTACAGCAGCCACAGTTGCAGCAGCAGCAGTTGCAGCAGCAGCCATCGCCCATGCTGGGCAGGCCAGCCGCAGCGGCTCCACCCAATGCGGACATGCAGCGCTATGTCCAGAGGATGCAGCACCACCAGGAGTTGATGCGCCAGCAGCAGCAACAGAAGCAGCAGCAGCAGCAGCAACAACAACTGCAGCAGCAGCAATTGCAACATCAGCAACAGCAGCAACTGCAGCAGCATCGCACCAGCATGAACGGCCTGGCCAGCCAGCAGGTGCAACATCTGCAGCAGCAGCAGCAGCAGCAGTCGATGGATAGCCAGTACACCAGCATGCCCCGACCCCTGCACCACAACCAGATGCTGGCCCAGAGCTACTCCGTGCAGCTGCAGAAGCACCAGCAACAACAACTGCAGCAGCAACAGCAACAGCAGCAGGCGCCCCAGCTGAGCCTGGGCTACTTCAGCAACGGCAATGTTGCGATCTCGGAGCAAGTGCCCCTGCCCTCGCCCTACCAGCGTGTGCCCCTGCCACATGGCTATCCGGCAGCGGCCAACGCTCCAGGACTGGCTACAGGACCTGCTGCCGCTCCCGCGCCCGGTCCCTATTTCCCACTGCCCAATGTCCAACAGCACCAGCACCAGCAGCAGCAGCAGCAACTCCTGCAGCAGCAACAACTGCTGGCAACAGGCAAACCCGCCGCCAAGAAGGTGAGCTTCGAGCCGGGCACCAAGGGCGAAGCCGACTGCCTGCCACCGCCACCGCCGCCGCCACAGACCAAGCTGGCCCTGCAGAACGGACTGCCCGAGGCCGTGACAGCAACAGCATCGCTTAATGGTGCCGCTCCAGCGCCTGGATCAGCGCCGGCGGCCATCACTGCCATACCCACCCGCGTCTACAACAATGCCATTGTGAAGGCCTCGGCCAAGGCCGTCGAGTGCAATCTGTGCCGGAAGCGGCACGTGATTGCGCCGGCGGTGTACTGCACCAACTGCGAGTACTACCTGCAGATGCTGAACCAGCGCAGGTGATGATCGGGATCCCGATGCAGATCCCTCGATCTAGTTTACTAGCAACTTTCTAGCCGTACATGGAACCCGTTAATCTCAAGCAACGCAATGCTGCCACAAGGATGTACATAGCCAGGATAACTAGCCCGTAAGCAGAGGAGAACGAGAAGGAGTACGATAAGGAGCAAGAACTGCTGCTGCCGCCAGGACAATGGGTAGCGAGAGGGAACACAGTCCTTCTATGGTCCCACATGAGAAGTGCCCGCTGTGCCAGCCCATCCACCGACCAGCCATCATCATCCACACCCATCCCAGCATCTCGGTCCCCAAGCATATTCCCTAACATTCCCATCACGCGGATATACTTGCAAGGACACTAACCCCCACTGAGGCATTCCTGGCCAGCAGTTCGCTTCCAACTAACCCTAAGTGTTTTTTTTTTGTCAGTTTTTTACTGGAGATTCGAAATCTCTGAGAGAGTAGGCTTTACGCGAAAGTATTGCATACTGCGGAGCCCCTTTTTGGGGGATTTTTGGAGCCACAAAAGCCCCGGAACTTGAACGATTTTTAATCACATTTTTTGTGTAGTAGTTTATATATATATATATATATTTTAAGAAACTCAGTCGCTGAGCTTCCTTGTGCGTGCTGTTGTCCAACGACACTCGCATTCCAATTTTTTTTACAGTTTTTTTTTATTAATTACCTACTTACTTTACATAAATAATTATACAACTTTTTTTATACGTGTATCTTTTTTTTACAATCAGCTGTAGCATTTATTTTTATACAATGACCAATATTCCGTACTTAATTAGGCTTAGATACTTGCATTTAAACGACTCCGTGTATTTATAGTGTTAACCTACGCATACATTCATACTTATACATATATACATATATATATATTTTATAATGATTTTTTAAAAGATTTCTCCTTGCAGAATACGAGTGACGATGAAAAGAGATGTCAAGCATCCACAAAAAATGGTAAACAATTACGTTTTTCTCTAAATAAATAAATAAAAAAATACAATGAAATAAAGGTGTTTTGTTATTTTAAATGGGAGGTGCGGTGTATTTTTAGAATTAATTAGGAGAGTTTTTAAATATACTGTAGGGTTTTTTTCCCCCATTTAGTGAAATAGGATGGAAATATCGGCTTAGATTCGAAATTTCCCTCGCCATTACTTTGGAATTTGACAATTTTCTCGTCTGGAACTTGGCTAGGTTTTGATCTTCGATATTTCCCCATCTGGTGTCAAAGCCATCGTGTGCTGCGTTTAGAACTTAGCTAGGCTTAATACATACATCACATACATTTACATAGCAACAATGTTGTAGAAATGTTTTGTTGTACGAATGTAAAAAAATAAACAAAAATAAGAATTCAATCTAGGCATTTTCCGTAAATTTTTAGTACAAATTCATTAATTTCTTGATTTCATGTAACAGGCGAACAGAAAGCAGCAGAAAGCAACTTAAAATAATTCAGCATACAAAAAAAAGTATAAATGCTGCCTACTTTTAGGGGGATATATAAATAATAGTAAAAGTGTTGCATGCTTTTGGGGGTATTTGAATACATTTGGTCATGTATTGCCTACTTTTAGGCATGTTAAGTTTTTAAAGCATCGTCGTTCTGCTGTTTCTGTTCGCCTGGTACTCGAAATGGGAAACGGGCATTTTCATTGCCGATTTCACATCAGTGATGCTCATCTAGCTATATTGCAACATTGGAGGGTGCATGCATCTTACGTGCGTTAGAGATGCTCATCTAGCTATTATGCACTATTGGGGGGTATAGCCATCTCACTTGCTGCCAGTGATGCTCATCTAGCTATATTGCACTATTGGGAGGTAAAGCCATGTCACTTGCGTTAGAGATGCTCATCTAGCTATTTTGCAATATTGAAGGAAAATGGAATCTCACTTTTCACCAGTGATGCGCATCTGGCTATATTGCAATATTGTGAGGAAATGGAATCTCATTTTTTACCAGTGATGCGCATCTGGCTATAATGCAATATTGAGACAAAAGTGCATCCACTTTACACCAGTGATGCGCATCTGGCAATGTTGCAATGTTGGGAGAAAATGGCATTACACTACCTGCCAGTAATGCTTATCTGGCTATTTTCCAGCATCAGGAGAAATTGGATCTCACTTTTCACTAGTGCTGCGAATTTGGCTATTTTACAATGTTGGATTAAAATGGAATATCACTCCAGTTTTGTTTATAATTTGTATTCAAATCTGTTTCATGAATTCATAAGACCAACACGTTTTATCCATTGTGGTTAAGCGCTTATTAATTATTTCAATTATTTCAATATTCATTTGACTTTATATTCCCATGTTCTTTGAGTGGCTTTTTAATTTGTTGATATAGCCTTGCAGGAATTGATATTTGTAATAATTGAAATTGAATTGAAATTAATACATTTTTGGCTGAATTATGATCGATTCTCATACGAGGGCAGATCAAATGCGACTTACCGAAACTAGCTACCTTTCTTGTTTTTAATTAAGCTTATTACCTTTTTTTTCCTCTCTGCTTCGTGTACTGTAAAAGCAAAGAGACCCGTAACCCAAATTAAAAGACAAATGTTTCACCTTGTTAAAAATATTCTTGTTTAATTAAAAAAAAATGTAATCCCATGCCGGTTCTCAAAGAAATCCACACAACATTTCACTTGAAAGTGCTCTGAAATATAAACATTCTTTGTTTCTTTGCGAATCGGCACAGGCGTATAACAGTTTCGTAATACTCTTTATTTTTCAGAGAGCACTTTTGTGAAGATTCGTATAACGTTTCCACACATTTTTCATACTTGCATTTTTATTTATTTTTTTTATTTTCAGTAATTTTTCTTTTGAAATTGCGGAGAACGTTGTCAGCAAGTTTTAGTTGTATTTTTTTTCTTATTCTATTGTTAGTAAGTGTGTTTTAGTTTTTTTTTTTCATCATTTTTTTAGTATTTAATATTCTTTTAGAACCGTACTCAAAGCGTATGCTTTCAGTGCCGTTCTTAACGATGGTTCTTCGCAATTCAAAATTATTTCAGTTGTTTCTTTTTTTTTCTTTCGTTTCGGAAAACATTTCAAAACCGCGCTTTGACGCGTTCTCCGAAACACGAACCGAGAAAATGGCGACGAATTGGTGTCGTATGTGTGTTTCGTATTTGGGATTCATGGAAGCTTGAAGGCATGCATAAGAGCGGGAAGTGTCGAATGGTTGGAAAGGTGTCTGGTGAGCAAAAGAGAGCTTGGGACAACTCAAAATGTGTAAGAATGTGGTACACATAAATGGATGGATAGAAAATGGTGGATAGTGGGTTAAACACTAGACAACAAGGCAAGGCTTCAACAGAAAAATATTGGTAGGTAAGGTTATCAAATGAAATAAACAGACAAAACAAACAGGAACTCCTCCGTGGCGGAACTGAAAGCAAGTTTATGGGTTAGTTCAAGTTATATATATTATCTTCTCTTGTGTTTGGGCGGAGCTTCTTGGCTGTGCCCTCTTTTTGGGGATGGACTTTACTCTAACTGTCAAAATATCGTATTTAACTTCTTATATAAATCTGCTTGCATATCGAACTCGAAGTAGGTCCTAGTAGAACCTTCTAACTGCAGGAAAGTGTTATACGCCACAAGGATCTAAGTAGAACTGAACTTTGAGGAACACTAGGTTCCACCTCAAGCTAGTCGCCATCTGAATGTGAGTATAAGTATGATTTTCAATGTAAACATTAGTTCAAAAATTAGCCAGACTATTTGGTATTTATGTTGACAAACAAATCTCTCTTCTGTTCTGGAAATCGCCTGGCAAGCAAAATAAAAACACTAATTGAAAACTTTGGCTCCGAGAGGCTCCAAGTTTCGTCTCAGTCTAAAACTTATCTGAAAGGACACACAGCATAGAAATATGTTAATAATCAGGCCAAGGCTTAATTTTTCTTTTTTTGCGCTTTCAAAACCTTAGAGAAGACGCTTAGCCGGTTTCCAGTCTGTATTTTGCTTTTGCCTTTTATTATTGGTTATTTGTCACGAGTTTAATCATCAGTTTAAGCAGATATTTTGGTTTCATAAGCAAAGAATGTAATTGGTGGCCATCTAAGCCAATTGCAGGTCAAGCGATTGACCAAGCAAAGAGCTTGTTTTTATTTATTTTCATTCTTTTGCTCATGAAGCGAACGTTTTTCTATTTTTCAGAGCGTTTTTCAGCGTTAAGAAACGCTTTCCAAACACTTAACTTTGTTTCTTTTTTCGCTCAAGTGATAATCAGTTCGTAGAACATTTACATTTATTTTTTCTGACTATTTATATGGCTTTATTGTTCAAGTAATGGGCAAGTTTAAGCTTTCTGGAAATCAACTAAACGCCGTCCAAGGATCGAAGACAAAAACTCACCTCCTGTCGCTTAATATAAGGCTTTTTCAGCTAATAAGCTGATTAATTGGCTGCAAGCAACGTTGGGTTAGTATCAAAAACAAATAAGGAACTAAAGCAAAGTAAAGTAAACTTTTGCCACGTTTTTCTCTTTTTTTTTGGCGATTCCTAGGCACTGAGTGGGAATTAAGGGAACTGTTAGAGTTGGAAAGTAGGCTAAATCTTGAACCTGGCTTTATGTGTGTGAGGTGAGATGAGGTGTGTTTTTAAGGGTCTTAGCTTGAGGTTTTGATTAATAAACTGAGCGCAACAGCATGTCCCTTTGCTGGCTAGAATTCGAACAAGATTAATCTTGTCTAGAGACCCCCTCGAGTCTATGCAGAGGCAGCTTCTTCCGGGCGTAGCTTCATGGCTATGACTTTGGCAAGCGGCTTGGCATGGCTCTTCTTTAAAATACAAATCTATCTTTATCCTAACTAGTTAGTATGTGCTCCTTGGGGAAGGGGCAGTTCTTGGCAGAAATCCAGCATCGAGTTTTAGGAGAGTCTCTCTCTCTCAATATCGCAGCATTGACAGGCCAGAAATGAGTTTTAATGGCTGAGGTGAGGTGAGGTTACGGTGACACGTTCACTGGGCTCACTTATAGAGCTAAAGCTCGATCTTGACAGCTCGGAGCTGGGCTGGTTTATATCCGCTTGAGCAGATCCTGGCATTAGTTACAACGAATCCCCGCTCCGGAGGCTTCTGTTACGGTTTCGGCAAGAACAGTTGACCTGCGACCCCGGAAGGTGTCTGTGAGTGCGCTCTGTGCGTGTGTGCGTGCCGAGGGATGCCCTTTTCTTTATACGCATCGTTATGCACTGATGCTGTCTCTGTCTAATTTATGATGTTTGTATTGCGTTAGCGCTCTCAGTTTGGTGCCTTGCAGTCCGCCCCTAGATGGCCGTCTCGCTCTGCCGCTTGCGATGCAAACGCCCGACCGACGCGTCAGAGGGGGTCTGGAGGAGAGCCGGGAGCTTGGGGCTCTCCCATGTCTACAGTATTGTCGTCTCGCTCGCATTCGCGTAACGCCACACGCGCCCGATAGAAGTATGCGTACGCGTCGTCTCGCAACGCGTGTGATGTCAAGCGAACGCTCTGGATATTCGATTGTGCCTTTCTCTCTCGCTCCGGTCAGAATTTTCCATCGCAAGCGTTGTCTATATACATTTCGTGGGTGGAATGCCCCACAGGGCCGTAGGAGCTGCTGGACTGCAAGGTTTCTGAATTGATAGAGTCGATCCCCATGGCTCGCCGCAGCACATGTTGCACTACTCGCACCAACGAGGCGCCTCAACTCTGCCGCGTCTCATCTCTCCCCAAGGTGGAGAGGGAGGAAGACGCCACCTGAAACGGGAGCTCCACTCGGAGTGAGATTCCATTACTGCTTAGTTACTCCTTTCCAGTGGAAAGAGAAAATTCGTTTTATCACACTTGATGACTCGATGCGGCGAGGAAAATGCACGTGAAGGCGGTTCTGGCCGGGAATATTGCAGCACCGAGGAATTGGGTGGCCAAGAAGCTGCCCCTACCCGCTGGATCACAACTGGGTTTCACTTCAGTTTTCAAAAAAATATCACATTTTCACTAGAAAAAATTGTAAAAAAAAAATATAAGTACACTTTCTGGAACGTTACTCCTGCAGTCCCCTATTCTTACGAGAAGGTTATAACGCCATGCCGCCGATGCAGCGACTGATACCCGATGTTGTGGCAGAGGCGACCACGTAGCCTCGGTTTCCGTCTCCTAGGGGTTTTTCCAGGTAGACAACGGGCAGCTTAGGTAGAAGTCCATCCCATCCCCTAAATCGTTCCGTTCCCAGGGGTTCTATTTATTCTCAAGGTCTCGCTTAACGACAATAATGCAGCGGCAAAGGCAGCTGCAACGCAGGTCAGGCCTGTTTTTTCGGTTGCCTCTTTCTCTCTCGCTCTTCTTGGAATTTTCCGAACTGCGCTGGCAATGCCGTCGGCATGGCGTGCCGCCTCTGCTTGTAACTCGTTTAATTTTTTCATTCAATTATGCAAGCTCTCTTTGGAGACTTTAACTAATCAAGCCTTTTGACATGTTTAAAAGAGTTATTTAAAACACTTTTGATGCTACTGGCACAATTAAGCTAAACTTTTCACTGCAGTATTTGCAACATTTCTCTTTTCTCTGACACATCGAATTCCGACGTAGCTTGGCGTTGCCATTTGTCGCATATCTTTTTAGCCCCCCTTTGTGGCATGCCTCTGGCAATAGTGCCTCTCGCTGGTACATATTTTTAGTATATTTTGGGACACTCTTAAGACCAACTGTGAGATAAAGGTATAATTATCAATAAGAAATACTTTAAAAGTTTATAATGTACATAGTTAAAATAGCATAAATATGAATTTGTAATTCAAATCCACGAAACATTTACATCTTCTCACTGGGTTTTGGTCTGGGCTAAGCGTGATCAAGCAGCTCTGCCACTTTAGTATATTTTCCTGTGTACATTTTCGGTATTTATGTTATTACTGAGACAGCCAAGTTATGCACCACCACCGTGTTGCAGCTGTAAACTTAACATGAACTAAGTGTCGCTGTTGCGTCGCCAGATGTCGCTGCTGTATGGGTGTAAAATTTTCTCAATTTATTCTAAATCTTTATAAAAAGAATTTTAAAATTTAAACTCATTCATTTAAAAAGTATAAAATGTAATATTTATTTACAAAACAATTTGTTTAAAAAAATGGCCATATACTCGTGTACAAACGAACGTATTTACAGCAGATATTATACAAGATAAATGCAGACAGAAAATAAAATAAATACGAGAACGCGACTAGGACTAAATCTGACACTATGACTTACACTTATTTAGGCTTCGGAGAAGTCGTTATCGTAGGCGTGATTGCGATAGGCTCCGTGGCCCGGTTCCGCCTCCATTCCGCTGGGTGTCCACGGCTGCTTTCCTCCCGCCGTCACGCGGGGATTTTGCTTTGCCTCCTCATATTGTACTTGCTCCTGTTCCTGCTCCAGCTCCTCCTGGTCCTTGGACTGATCCCTGTACTGGTAGCTGCGGGCCAGCCAGAGGAAGAGCAGCATGTCGACGAGCATCAGGCTGGCGAAGAACGTAAACTCGCCGGCCTGCGTGCTGGTGAACTTGAGCTCGGCTATGACCACCACCAGCATGTTGCCGACGGCCACCGACAGCAGCCAGCAGGCCTGCAGCACGCTCTTCATGCTGTCCGGCGACTGCGAGTAGGAGAACTCCAGTCCCGTCACCGAGAACATCACCTCGGCGGCCGTCATTACCACAATCTGGGGCAGCTGCCACAGTATGGACACGGCACTGGGGCTCACCACCTCGACCAGCTCGTGCTGGTAGCCATCGCGCGCATTGCCCGCCACCAGCAGGCTGTAAAGTCTGCCGCCTTTAGCCTCGAAGCTGGCCGCCTTGATGCCGTTTATGTTGACCTGGCCCTGGCCAACGGCGATGCTGTGCAGCTGCGACACATTCCGGTTGTCCAGCGAGAGGGATTTGGCGTCCAAGCTGGAGCTGGAGAGCTGGATGGGTCCCTCCTCGGATGGCGTGTTCAGTAGCACGCGGAGCAGCGGAGGACTGCTCTCGCTGGGGGCCATTTCCAGGCCATCGGCAAACTCCACAAGCTTGTCCTGGGCCAGAAAGTAGCCCTGCGACTTGCCCGGCTGCAGGCGTATCTTTCCCGTAATGATGGAACACTTGCCCGACATGGGCTGCGCCGTGAAAGAGTACTCCTTGACCTTCGGCACGGGCAGAGAGAGATCCGCCCACATGGCCAGGGGCTCGATGGTGCTCGGTTGTTTCGATGCCAAGCCGCTGGTGAACTCATAGCGGCAGGGCATTCCATTGTACAGGCGGAGGTGCGCGGTGCCCGGTTCCGTGGGCTGCACCTCAAAGGCCGCCTGCTGCATCTTTAGCTCGAGGGCGGCGGACAGGAAGAATCCCATGGCGGCCAGCAGCAGGCCAATGGTAAGCTTCTGCAAGTGTCTCCGTATCCCGATCCTGCGCAGAATGGGGTAAATCACGTAGTCGAAGAGCGGCAGGAAGGCCAGGATGAGCAGCGGGTTGACCACCTGCATCTGATCGGGCTTGATCTGGAAGCCCATCACCGTGCCGTCCATGCGTGTGGCCTGGAAGGTCCATCGGGAGCCCTGCTGGTCGAACAGGGCCCAGAAAACGGGGAAGGGCAGGTAGAGGCGCAGCACCTGCAGCAACGTCTTCGTCTCGCGCACCATCTTAACGCCCACCGTGGGCTTGGCATAGTCCAGGAAGCTCTCCTCCGGCTCCGTGTGCCGCCGCTTCTTCCAGCCACGGAACGCGTCCGCAATGCACTGCGACACGCCAAAGATCATGTTACCCGCCGGCGGCTGACAGCGATACATCCGCTTGCCGGCCATAAAGATCAGCACCGAAATGATCATAAGCACGGCGGGCACACCAAAGGCCAGCGAGAAGCAGTCCTTGTCGCCGAAACAGTGGACATCCGCTCGCAGTATCGGTGTCACCGTTGTGGAGATCATGGAGCCGGCATTGATGGCAAAGTAGAAGAGCGAGAAGAACTTGGCCAGCTGCATGGCCTGGGCGGGCAGCGAGAACTGATCGCCGCCAAAGGCCGAAACACAGGGCTTTATGCCACCCGTGCCCATGGCAATCAGTAGAAGGCCCACAATGGTCACAGCTCTGTGGGAGGAGAGATGAATCTTTAGTGATCTTTACATCTTTAGGTAGAAAGTTGCTCACTTGACGGGCATTCCCTCGAGGGGCACGGCGCCAAAGGCCACTATCATGGCGCCCAGACTGTAGACCAGCGACAGATACAGTATCGTCTTGTACTTGCCCAGCCAGCTGTCCGCAATGAGGGCTCCAATCAGGGGGAAAATGTACACCAGCATGGTGAAGGTGTGGAAGAGCACCGTCGAGGTCTCCTCGTTGTAGCCCAGCTTGTTGGTGAGATACAGCACCAGAATGGCTGCGAAGGATAAAGAAGAGATGAATTACGGGGTATAGATATCAGAGATGACTCCGGAAATACTCACTGCGCATGCCATAGTAGTTGAAGCGCTCACAGAACTCATTGCTGATGATGAAGCCCACCGACTTGGGATACGGCAGGGGTGCGGATGCCGGTGACTGGAATTAAGGAGAAATAAAGGAAACAAGTTCACTTAACTATATGAATTTACTTTATAATTAAAGGAACGTTTTAAGAAACGTTTTAAGAAACGTTTTAAGAACCTGTAATTACTTTTCGTTTCCTACACAGGCAGGACTCCTTAAGTCTAGCCTCTGTAGTGGAAACTCATTCAGCACTCCTCGAGTCCCTTAAGGCTTTACACACTTCATTATCCCGAGCTGTGGGTCTACGGATTTACAACTTTCCAAGTCAATAATTTTGGCGTCATAAATTCAACGCTTTACGTAAAGCTTGTAACTCACAATCACAGTTTTAAATAGTAAAAAGAAATAGAGAATCTTTGCAGCTTATTTTTTAGTATATGGAAAAACAAAAGATAATTATTGTTGTTTCTACATTCTTCTTTGCCAATATTTAAGTGGTGATAAATAAATAAATTGGTTGGATGGGAACACTGTCTTTTTTGAAGAGGTTTGTGAATTTATATAATAAATATTGAAGACGTATAAAATTATGCTTTAAATTTTTTTATAAGAAAGCGAAATATTAAATTATTACAAATATATATATTTATATTACTCTAAGATTTCTTTCTCCCAAATATTTTCTAAAATATAAACTTCATGTCAAAGATATATCCAGAAACATTTTAGTATTTGGACAAATAATTATGAGTCCCCTCAAGGACCTTTGTCCTTTGTGGCATCTTCAGATCTCTGCTTGTAACCTAAAATTCAGGTAAGGGTACCTTAAGGTTCGGTTTGGAACCCTCCCCCTAGGTTACTCTGATCTTTTCTATGCTTATTCTCATGGTAATTGCGGCTCCGTTTCGTCTCGTTTTTTATTTAAGTTGCGGCTTTCGCTTTTGTTGTGTTTCGCTGGCGTTTGTTTTGTTCGGTTTTCGCTTGTCTCTAGTCTCTGTTGGCTTTTTGTTTTGATTTGCCGCGTCTCTTGGCCAAGGTGAGCAACGGAATGCAAACGGGTTTTGTCTAGACGTCGTCGTTGTCGTAGTCCACCTGCCAGCAGGTGATCCATTGATGATTGAGAATTCTGCGCACGCCACAGCCTAGGTCGGCATCGGAGCCTCTCCTCTCCTCTCCTCTCCTCCGATCTGTGCTGCTAGCTACTCACCGTTGCTGATTTGCAATTCTCCGGGCCAACTGCAGTGCCCACAATTGCCATAATCGCAGCTGTTTGCGTAACACTCGCTCTGGGACCCTATTTGGGCTTGGTCTCCAATTGGGCAGACTTCAAACGGACCTCCAAAGACCGAACAGAACGGAGATAATTATGGACTTACAGTCCGGCGGAGACAGCGTTCGGCATCGAACTAAGAAGTATCCGGCGCTGGGCCCAAGCTTTAAAGTTCGATTTCTCGCCCTCTCTTCGCATTTCTTCTCCCCTTTCTCTTGGCCGCGAAAACAGTTGTTAAATGAATTAACAAACATTGAAGCGGAGAATCGGAATGGACACTAGCTGGGAGATGGGCAATGGGAGAGGGAAGACTGCTTGAGCAGCTGATGATGAGCAGCTGATGATGCTGGTCTCAGATTTGTCTATCGGGAAGGGGTAGTTCCGGGAGAGTGGAGGCATCCCCCACAAAAGCTCGGGGTAAATGCATTCGCGTGGCTCGGCCTGCGAAGTGGGTCAGCATCATTAATACCCTTTCTTATGTTCGAAATGTTCTTTGGGCGCATTGAAAGTAAAGATATAGAAATGTAAGACTAGGGAACTAGGGTATTACAATGCTTCAGGTGAAGAGCGGCTTTTGTTTGTAAATATTTAATAATCACAATAAAAGTTAAGAAACTAGTACACATTAGTTGCAATAAATAAGGCAAAATTAACTAAAATGAGCTAATTGATGTGATGTTAATATACCGAAAGGCAAAGTCCGCTATGATACATCAAAAAATATATCGCGCGCATTATATCGCACATATTGTAAGCATTACTATATCGAATTTCATCGAAAATACATTTTAAAGATATAAGTTTCAAATTTAATATATTTATTTTATTAAGAACAAGAAAAGAAGCCAACTTCGGACAGTCAAAGTTAATATATCCTTGAAGTTTGACTTTGGATCATGAAAATAAATCATAACTCAGCCAAAAATGCATTAATTTTAATTCGGAAAGCTTTTCTGGACTAGTTTTTAGTACGTGAAGATTTATAGGGTCGGAAACGACTATTTCACCTCGTTACTGGAAAGGTATAATCATACTGCATACTTTTTAGCAATGCGCAATGGCTGTCAAAAACTAATAAAGCAAGTAATAAATTTCACTCTTGTCATCCAAATATTTAAGCATGTGTCCGACTGTGATAGAATTTGGCACGTGGCTAGAAAGGTGGTAAGAGTCACGTTTCGGGGGAAGGCCAAAAAAGTTGCTATCTTCGAAGCTAGGGCTGTCGCAATGCTTTTAAAAAAATTTGTAGGTGAATTTTGGTCTTGGGCTAAACAAAAACCATCTCAAAGAGTATACACTAGCTAAGATTTCCCGTTCGATTCTTGTTTTGATTTCAACCAACACTCGCCGCCAATTGATTAATTCAATCAATTTGCAGGCAATAAAAGGATAGCGATATCGATATCGATTCGGTTGACACACATTTCGCGGACGTTCAAGGTCGACAGCGCCGCGACGCCGCTGCTGCTGCGATCAGTAGCCTTGAGGCGGCAGCAGCAGAAGCAGAAGCAGCGGCAGCAAAGTCATTGGAACTTTGTGCGTTTCGCAGCTTCTTCTTCTGATCATTACACGACAATTACACACGTACGTGTGTGCTCTTTTGTGTGCACTGTACTTTTTGAATTGACAGAGGAAAGTAGAGTGATAATAAGCAGTCCGCTCTCTCTCCTCCTCCTCCGCCTCCACTTCCCACCACTGTCTCCGCTCTTTTTTCTACGTTGCCTTTGCCCTTTTTGTGTGTGTGCATTCCGTTTACCGCTTTTTGCCACTTACCAAATTCTTTGAATTCGCCTCCAATTCTTTTCCCACTTGCTCCTGCGCTTTGGCATTACCACCGCTTTTACCGTTACTAATTGCAGCCATTTTCGCGGCGACAGAGAGACAGATAAAAAAAAAACAACGAACGAAGAACACAAAAGGTTTTTGATTTTTCGCAAAACTTCCAAAACAGGTGTAATTAAGATGCGCGGGGGGAGGGCGGTGGCACGGGCTGAGGGCGGTGTAGGGTGATGAGGATGATGGCTACGTTGACATAAACGCCATCAAACGAACGCCGCCGCTGCCCGACGCCAAATGATGCTCTGCCGCTGCAAGCTGCGCTTTTAAAGTGAGCAGGCAGTGATGATGGCAGAGGCTGCGCTCCCCCCCAAAAAAATAAAGAAAAAACCCCACAAATCGAGCAAGAACAAAAATCAAATTAAATTTTTAGATAAACAGCAGCCGCTGGAGATGGGGAGAGTGTGGTGCGAGTGAAGAGAGCGAGGAGAGCAATGCTCGCTTAAACTTTGCTTTGAGCCGAGCTTCACTCTCGCTTGAAGCTGGCGCTCTCTACACTGAAGAAAATGGAACGAAATAAAATATATTGGTTCAGTTGAGATCGATTTTGAATTCTAGTTGCAAGCTTTAAGTTAGATTCCTTTCTTGTTTTATTTTATTTCTAATTCTTATTTTCGATTTTATTTCAATTGCAATTTTTTAACGGTGTAGCATGTCTTCCCATTTCTCTCTTGGAGATCAGCACTGCAGCTCGGCCTGCATTGTTCCCTCTCCCTCCTCTTTTGTGGAAAGCTCTCCCACAGTCAAGTTCAATGCTGTTCAAATGGCAACAACAATGCTAGGTCGTGTGTCTGTAGCGCTTGGAATGACTGGATAAGGCACCGATTAGCATTATCGCTCTCGAAGTTCCCCTAATTGGATGGACGGCTGGCTGGCTGGAAGTCCAGTGGGAACAGCTGTTTGCTTGTCGAATTTTTCACACAAGAAGATTGACAAACATTTGGTTTTTCCAGGAAGTTTGAGCTAAATGGTGATACACCTACACTTTCTATATGTATTCTTATTATTTTTTTAGTGGAACAATATACATATAAACATGGGCACTTAACTATATGCTCACACTTTCCGAGACAAACACTGATTAAGATTGCTTTGGCCTTATCTCTTGGTACAAATTTCCAAGAATAGTGTTCTTGCCACTTTACTGTTGTTTGTTTAAGAGTTTTTTCCTTTAAGATAACTTAATTCCTCATGCTGGTTTCTTAAGTTCTTTTACAACCTTTATAATTTCCATATTTAACCATTAATTAATAACCGATTTCTTCATTTCTAATCTATCTTAAACGGTAATTCCGGTAATCCCGTAGTTTCGCTTTCGCAGAATTGGCAAACACAATCGCTGATCTGACATCTATCTTATCTCTCTTCGATCGGTCGAGAGCCAAGTGTGCCGTTATCTGTGTTTGTTTTCTTTACGGCTTTTGAGTAATTTGTGGGACTTTCCCAGGCAGCCATAAATCTATCCTGCTGTAAAGATTTATGATCCCGAATTAGGCTTTTGTTTCGCTTGGAGATTACTGAGGTTTTTTTTCACTCTAATGGGGGCGGGGGGTTGCGAAGCGCCACATTGTGCGGTTCTGGAGTGGAATATGGGATCGTTTGGATTGTAACGGAACTCACTTGTTTTGAATTATCGCCGTTATCCGTAAAGGAGCTTACTGATTCCCTATATCGAACATTCTGGTATTTGCTCTTCTCTTTTACAGAACTTGTCATCTTTTCTAGGGGTAAAGGGACTTGGAATATTTACTAATCTGAAAAGAGGCATTCTACTCACTCTGGCTGAAAGACTGATGGGAGTTCTGCTTTTGAGACATACTTGAGACAACTGAGACAAAGCTAAGGAGCACAACATGAAGTCTTTCTAGCATAAAAAATAATTATTAATCTGCCTACTTAGTGTTTGCAAGCATTTTTCTCAATTTATCGAATGAAAATGTTGTATTTTCTAAGAAAGAACTAAATGAGACGTTCAAATGCATGCCGGCATGCAATCCCTATTGTTCGGTGTGTGTGCAAACCCAATCAATTGGACAAACAGCCAACCCACAAATTATCATCGATATCTTTGGGCCCCACGAGCGCCGTGTTATCACATCAACCTCTTGAGACATTGTCCTACGACTGCAATCGACTTTGCCAAGTCTCTGTATCTACATCGATGACAAAGTATCTGCGTTTCGTATCCGAGATCTATGGCCAATCATGGCAGCGATTAATATTTATTGGACGGTTTACTTAATCGGCACAAAGACCGATCGACTAATCTAATCTTATCACCTGATCACCTGACCATCAGCAAGAGGGCCCCGGGATGGGATCTTGCGTCACTGAGATACCAAGCCAAGGAACGTTGTTCTTAAATCTGCCTCATCATTGGGACATTTCCCCATCGAGATCTGTGGACGGGTTCTGTGTATACTATACTATATAGACTATGGCCTGGGAATTGCATTCCTCGGGCCGGTATGGTTGATAGCCATATCTTTATGTGTGTCGACACGCAACAAGCCGATCGACTTGGCGCACAGACGTTGTCTTGATGGCTTTAATTAAGTGTTACTCAATCCATCGATCGCATAGCTTGCACTTTGATGACTAGACACCATGCAATCTCCAGCCAAATGACAATCGTAAAATCGAAAGCAAGAAGCAAAACACAAAAAGGTTCACTTATCGCTCAGAGCCACATACATACTACTAATAACAACATCAACAATAACAGTAACAATAACAATAAGCTCTATCGGCTATGGCCAATAGATGTTTATACTTGTTTCTGGGCATGGCTAATAATGATAGCCGGCCATAAATACTATTCGCAGCTATCGCTCTGGCCCGGCACAGCGATTATGTTCATAAAACAAAAACCGACACGAGTTCGCGAACAAGTCGCGATTAGATGCCAATCGGGTAAGGGTGTTGGGGGGTTAAACTATGCGAAATCAAGCTGAAAGCCAAGGGGTTAAGCGGAAAATCCAGGACACAAGTCCTTGTGCATGCCTCCTCTATAAGTGGATCCTTTATTTTTCAACGGAAGTGACTTAAACCGTATTCTCTTCGATTATAATTATGTCAAATCATTTTACAATCGCAAAGGTAGTTCATAGCCATAAATTCAAATAAAACAATCAAATGCAATCAACTTAAGCCCGGTCTTTCCGAAATTGTCCTAATTATTATCTTCAAGTGACAACAAATATTGCCCAATCATTTCGGGTCTAAATTTTATTTATTTTAGCTCTGAAAGAAGGGAAGAAGACGGTTTATGCAGCACCCAAGTTTGCAATAAAGCACAAATTTCACAATTTATACTTAGAAAAATATCTAAATAAACCTCAATATTTCTCAAAAGGTTCAGTTCATACAATATTATTGCATGCATAAACCCCGTAGCTATCTTATTCCTTATCACTATGCCATATACTATAGAATAGACTTTTCGATTCATGACTGCGAAATGGTATAGTAGTGAAACAGTGTCTGGGCCCTCCTCTCGTCCTCTAGATCTGCCAGTAATGGCCGAAGAAGATAACTAGTAAGAGCGTCAGAAAATATTTAGTTAATGACTAGGCACTCTTCCCAACGCCCACCTGGTTAATAACAGACGGGGCGTGGCACTAGCGATAAGCGGGCCGCTTAAGCAGTTAAAAAAGCAATTGTGATGGACGATGATCTGGCATTGACAGATCTACACTCAGCGCAAAAATTTGATAAAAGATATATGAAAAGGGGGAGAAAAATGCAGTATATGAATTCAACGATTTATGCTGAGTCAGTTGGGAATTATAAGCACCATTACAGAGTATTGTAATATAAGTCTCAAGCCAAAATTTTAATTTTAATTCAATATGCTGATTTTTAAGTTGTTTAAAACTACCATAAGAAAGCTTTCCGAATTGAAAATAAAGCACTTTTGACTTAGTTATGATCAATTTTCATGAAAGGGTATATAAACTTCGACTTAACGAAGATGTGTTAGCTTCTTTTCTTGTTTTTAATCAAAGAATATTAGGAGATAAATTCATATACTTAAGTATTATTAGCTTTCAAGAAGAAGCTTACAGAATAAAGAGCATATTATCTCGGAACAGAATCGGTTCTTTCATAAGCCTTGATTTCATTTATGATTGGAGAGAAAAAATGCAAAAACATTCCAAGCAATCACCTTAAAAATGAGTCCCTCGTTCGCTATTAACTCTAGCATTCGCTACTAACTCTCTCGTTTACTACTAACTCTCTCGTTCGCTACTAACTCTCTCGTTCGCTACTAACTCTCTCGTTCGCTACTGTGTAAAGCACATGAACATTGCAGGCAAAGCGTCAGAGAAATCTCTCCAAACTCCCTTAAGCAGAATGTGAATTTTACTCTTTAATCCAATTTAAGTTACATTTTCTCAATAAAATACATAAAATACAAACACATCAATTTAAGTCATATTTTCTCAATAAAATAAACATTTTCTCTCCCCATGTAGTAGTAACAAAGGAGGACGTTAGGAACTCGGCTAGATGGTCATAAATAACATCCGAGAGGCGAGCGAGCGCGAGGCTGGCGCGTATCCATTCATTGTGGGTAAGCGAACACCGGGGCCGTAAATACTTCCAACCGCTGTCGATAACATTCGCGCTCTGCGATTACGATTAGGCTTATCGCTTCTCACTTATCGCTGTTAACTTAACGCTTTTTGTCATCCTTTCAAGTGTGGACGTCGCGTTGCGTCGCGTCAACGCCGGCGGCGGCAGCAGCACGCGTGCAGTCGCCGCGGGCAGAGGGCAGGGCAGAGCAGAGCAGAGCCGTTAACGGCTTCTTGCCGCCGACAATCGACTTCAGTCTGAGGCTGTTGATCGCCGCTGGCGGACTTAAGGCGCGCATTAAATCGATCAACACTGATCGATACGTCGTCTCCGTTCCACATAAATCTATTTTTTTGCAGTTCTTGGTTTTCAATGTTCTAATGTGAGTTACGAGAGAGAGTGCGCGACATAAAAGCATAGACGGTAGTACGCGAGCGAGAGTAATGACACGCCAAAAAGAATCCGTGCTCCGATCCCAACTTGGAAAGAGAAAACAGAAAAACAGAAAAAACTTCAATCACAAAAAAAAACCAGTCAGCAAAAGCCGTTAAAAGCACTTTCTTCAGAAAAACAACGAATAATAATAATCAGAACAGTTGTTCCATTAAAACTGAAAATTGTAAAACTCCAAGTGTTGTTGTAACATCTCATTCTGAACAATTTGCTTATTTAATTTGCAAAACAACTTCGAACAACTTCTTTAAAAGCCTGAAAAATAATTTAATAAGGAAATATCGCTTTAAAAACCGATAAACTTCGATGTTCTTTTAGGTTCCACTTTTGCTAAAAGGAAAATGAAAGTATGAAACGGTAGAAAAAGGTTGTAGGAATTTTTGAAAAGCTTGAAATTCATGTTTAAAGATTTTGATATTTTCCATAAGGGTTTATACATTTTAAATCGATAAAGAGCGATATTTTTTTGAACTTTATTATCCACACAGAAAAAAGCTTTAAGAATCACTCGAAAACTCGAATATATTCAAAGTTTTCAATGTTCTTTTTAAGAAAATATCGATTTTAAATCGATCTAAATAAGCGTAGTTTTCAATATTTTCAAAAAGAAACTATTTAAAATGAATTGGAGAATATTTTTAATACGAAACTATTTAAAATGAATTAGAAAATCTTTAACTTCAACTCAACTAGATTTGTTTACAGAAAATCTAAGAAACATACTTGGTTTGTTTACATTTTAAATTATAAATTTAATTATTGCTACCTCAACTTTTACTGATACTTTCTTAGATAAATTTAAATCCAAAAAACATTTAATTTAATTTAAAGTAAGGTAATCCGCGTGGCACTCAAAAAAAAACTCATGTTACTGACCGCTTTGTGGACGCAGGATTATTTCTGCTTTGTTTTCGCCAAGCACGTACCTACATATATAGCCTCTATATATGTGCCTGTTGTTTCACAATGCAAATAAAAGACAATGAATATGTCTTTTTTTTTTTTGGAGCTCGAAATGTTTATGCAACCTGCCGTCGAAAAATAAATGTCATAAAAATATTTCTCTTCGATTTCAAGTGACGCGTAACGGATGTAAAGCGAACTGCTGCGGATTCCACGACGAGCCCAAAAATGACGGATCAAGAAAAAGGTATTAAACAAAATAATTACTAACTATAACTATAATAGTCATAAGCCATAATTATACAGATCACTGAACTGAATACGGGGGAGAAGAGAGGGAGACCTGTGGCCTAAATTTTCAAACTTTTGGCAAAGTCGAAAGCCAAAGCTATTTGTATTTACTTTCCATTTCCAGAGTAGTAGTGACTTTAATTACTTTATTGCGTCTAATTTCAATTGCCTCGATATATCGACGAGTGAATGAGTTGCAGTTTGCGAGTGTTGAGGTCATTATATAGGAATTCAACCAATAAATCTGCTCTCAAAGAAAAAAAATCCCCAAACGCTTTGAGGAAGTGCCAGAAAGTGCCGCCCCAGCTTTTATTTAATTTATTGTTCGCCAAGCAAAAAAGGGAATATACATATATTTAGGCCGTTGGGTAACGACGTTTTGAAGTTGTAAAGATTAGCCGATATCTGGGGACACTCTCTCGATGCTTGATTCTTTATTCTCGATTCGTGTGCACTACGCAAATCTAATCTGCGAGATAAGAGCCATCGAGTGGATGGGCTTAGCACCTTGCCCCCCTTCGTTTTTTGCCACTTGAGTTGTGGCCCAAATGCGTGGAGTGCCAAGTTAACTGCGAAATGCGTAGCAACCCATTTGATTTTCGTATAATTACGATACTGCATTTCAATGTCAGCTTAGGCACAGCCTCATTTGCATATTCATCAGCCAAAGGCAAGGCGGGTGTTGACTATGACTAAATCGGGCTAAAAAGCACTC
Organism: Drosophila watanabei; assembly: GCA_008042575.1. NCBI lineage: Eukaryota > Metazoa > Arthropoda > Insecta > Diptera > Drosophilidae > Drosophila > Drosophila watanabei. Next base: position 112,419 of record VNJS01009296.1, on the reverse strand, counting down.
CGATTGCGATTGGGTTTGGCTCAAGCTTTAGCTTTCGGTATTCCCCCAGACGCCCCAACAATTACACACAACAATTACTGTGTAATTTTTTCCCATTTTTGCGGCATTCCATCGCACCAGAACTCGCTATCGAGTGTAGTTGCAAACGGAACAAGACAATCAAAGTTGCGCTACTGAAATAAAAACACAACAGATAGCTAGCACAAGCTTTTATCTAACAGATACAATTCTGAAAACAGACTCCCAGCACTTGTAATTAAAAAATGAAGGGGAGCTCGTCCTTTCACAATTCTTATCGTTTCTAAAAGCGTAGGTTTTTGAGATCCTAAAAACTAAGTATATCCCAAAAAGGGTCTGATTTACAACGGAATCGAAAGGTTTAGCTTTAGCTCTGGGAGTGCTTCATGTAATTTCGTTTTAGTTTCAGTTTAGATGATCATGTAAGCACTAAATATTAAATATTATTAAGCATTAAACATAGCAGGGAAATATTTCAGGCTTAGTTTGCATATTAGAACATGTCCTGACATGTACCGACATGTCACTACTGCTATATAAGACTTTTAAACAAGTTAGATTTATGTTATGTTATTGTTATTTCAATTAAATATTAGTCTAGTTAAGGTTCTCAACCCATCTGGAGCCCTAGATGGGCCTCTTTTTCTGCTTCTAAATCTTGAACATGTCCAAACATGTACCGACATGTCACTTCTGCAATATAACATTTCCAAAAAAGTTAGATTCATGTTATGTTATATGTTATTTCAAATAAATACTAGTTTAGTAAGGGAAAGAACAACCCATCTAGGGTTCTATGCCTCTTTTTCTGCTCTTAAATCTTTCAAATGGATTTACAATCCAATAAATATAAGATCTCACTCTCTCTATATGATATTACTTAACTCTCTTCCAACCTTTTAATTAATCAATCAATCAATCAAGTAAAAACTGAAAATGAAATCTCGTGAAAGTGAAATCGAGAACACGCCTCCACTTTCGCTCTTTGAGCAGCTGCCTTATCTGAGCTCATAGAAAAAGCGACACTACATTTGAGTCATGAGAGATCTTTAGGATTCCTTATGAAAGCTGTTTGGTAGTAACTCTTACACCCAAGAGGTACTCCTGTGCAGCGACATTGACACAGATCCCCCCTCCGGACGTACGATTAATACCATGAATGAATGATCGTGCGAGTACTCGGAGATTGGGACAACTCCCGACTTCAAACGGCCGCCGCAGCGGGTCAATGCTGTACACGTCGTCCGTCGTCCGACGTACTTGCCTGTGATAAGGCCTTTTATGTTAATGGATGTTTGATGTGACTGGTGTGCGTGCAATGGCGTTGTTTCCCTCTTTTATGAGAGCCTCACATTACGGCCACTAATGGCCGCCATAAACCCCGATAAAGCATCGATGGATTAGCCCCGAAACCGATTCTGGATCGGCCGTAGGTCAGATAAGGCTGTCATTTTGGGTATTTGATCAATCGATCCCAGACTTGTTTCCTGCTCGGTATCCCCTCGATCCAGTTGGCCAAACATGGCCATTCGATGGGACATGGACATGACCATTTAAGCCAATCCAGACATCATCATTATCATTAGGAGCAGCATCAGCAGCAGCATCACCTGGTGATTTATGGAGTGGAGAGCCATACTCATGACGAGAGAGCTCCTCCAGTTTTGGGTTATCTATCTGCGACTGGGCTCGTAAAGCACACGCTCTCGTCCAGAGCTATCCGGCTTAATGCTTGTAAATTTATGCCTGGCCACCGAGTTCACACGCCCACACGGGCTGGGCACAAAGGCTTTGCCTGCGGGCCAAATATAGAGCAGTCCTTATCTGCGTCAGAGGTGTCAAGCACAAGGCCACAAAGTCTAGTCTCGGTTCTCCGTTTGCTCGTTCTGATGAAATGTTGGGATTGCCAGCGATCTCGAGATCACTTTCCAGATCAGTTTCAGACGAAATGGAACTGCCAGCGGAGCAAGTGCCCCTACTGGGTGGGAATATTGTCCTTCTACTTTGCTGATTCTCATATCCTTGATCTGTTGACTGACACGTTCTTCTCTCTCGTCCGCAGAAATAAAGCCCGCGGCTGAGCCAGTGGCATCTGCTCCTGCGGACTCAACACCAACTGAGGCTGCTCCCGCTGCTGCTGTAGATGCTGCACCGGCCCTGCAGGACATTGCACCAACTGCTGCACCCCTTGTGGAGGACTCTACACCGAGTACAGATGATAAGCCTGCGGCAGAGACCAATGGCAAGGCCTTGGTGGAGGCCAAGAAGCTGCCTGAAGTGTCGCAGACGAATGGCAAGGAGCTGGAGAAGAATGGCAAGGAGCTGGAGAAGAACGGCAAGGAGCTGGAGAAGAACGGCAAGGAACTGCAGGAGGCTGACGATGGCTTCAAGAACGTTTCCGAGGCTGAGGGTCAGCAGAAGGTGAGTGGAGGTTCTCCCTTAACCAAGGCTTTATCTTATTCCCTTTGGTTTTTTATCATCTCCAGAAACTGCCCTACCCCAAGTCCGTGTTCTTCATCATCAGCAACGAGTTCTGCGAGCGCTTCAACTACTACGGCATGAGAAGTGAGTCCAATGGGATTCCTTTCTGAATCCAGGATTAAACTCTCTCTCCTTTCAGCTGTTTTGGTCCTGTATCTGAGCCGAGTTCTGGGCTATTCCGATGACACCGCCACCGTGGTCTTCCACGTCTTCACCATGTTCGTTTACTTCCTGTGCGTGTTCGGCGCCATCATCTCGGACTCCTGGCTGGGCAAATTCAAGACGATCCTCTATCTATCGATGGTGTATATATGCGGATCGGTGTTGCTGACCCTTGGAGCCATCGGTCCCCTCAACCTGCCCATCGAGACGTTCACGATGCTGGGCCTGGCCCTCATAGCCCTCGGATCGGGCGGCATTAAGCCGTGCGTGTCGGCCTTCGGCGGCGATCAGTTCAAGGTGCCGGAGCAGGTGAAGCAGATCACCTCGTTCTTCTCGCTCTTCTACTTCTCGATCAATGCCGGTTCGCTGATCTCCACCACGGTTACGCCCATCCTGCGCGAGGATGTCTCCTGCTTCAACGACATCAACTGCTATCCCTTGGCCTTCGGCGTGCCCGCCGTCCTCATGATCATCTCCGTGATCATCTTTGTGCTGGGACGATCGCTGTACAAGATGAAGCCCCCGGCGGGCAACATGGTTGTGCTGGTGAGCAGCACCATCTGGACGGCTCTGACGACCAAGTGCAAGGAGAAGAAGACGAATCCCCGCGAGCATTGGCTGGACTACGCCGATGTCAAGTACGACCGCCAGCTGATCGACGATGTCAAGGTGCTGATGCGTGTCCTCTTCCTGTACCTGCCGCTGCCCGTGTTCTGGGCACTGTTCGACCAGCAGGGCTCCCGATGGACCTTCCAGGCCACTCGCATGGACGGCGACATGGGCGCCTGGGACATCAAGCCCGATCAGCTGCAGGTGCTCAATCCCCTGCTCATCCTGCTCTTCATTCCCCTCTACGATGTCGCCTTCTATCCAGCCCTGCGACTCGTCGGCATTTCGCGACCGCTGCAGAAGCTCACCATGGGCGGCATCCTGGCCGGCGTGGCGTTCATCATTTCCGGTGTGGTGGAGCTCAATCTGGAGGTGAGTAGATATTGTTTCGTATCGCATTTGCACTTGCACCTGCACCTGCACCCTTTGCCGCTCTTCTCTTCTCGTTGCACGCTTGCTGTTGCCTGTTGTCTGTCGTAGAAAACCTATCCCGACCTGCCCTACGCCCACAATGTCCAGCTGCGCATCTTCAACGCCGAGAACTGCCAGTACCAGCTCTCCGGAATGCTCAATGGAAACCAGCTGCAGCCGTTCCAGGTGCCGGCACTGAATGTCTACACGGACAAGGACGTGTGGGTGGAGAACGAGTCGAACCTGATTTACACGCTGTCCAGCACCGAGGCGGGCTGCGTCGGCTACAGCGGCAGCCACGTGCTGACCCAGAACACGGCCTGGTCGCTGTTCCTCAACCCGAGGAATGTCAGCCAGACGCACTACTGGGAGAAGGACTTTGTGGACAAGCCGAGCGAGAGCTATCCGCTCATCCGGAACGTGGCCAACATTGATCCCACGCTCAAGGTGGTGTGGCGCAGTGTCTCCAAGAACGAGGTCGTCTACGACGACTACGCCAACGAGACCCTCCTCACGCGCGTCAACTCGGGCGAGTATGCTGTCTTCGTCGGAGACTCCAACATTGGCACCTACAATGTCCACACTGGCGGCGTCTACACGCTCCTCATCGTCCTCAACTCGGCGGGAACGTACACGGCGAATTTGGTGACAATAACCGATCCGAACTCGATGAATATTCTCTGGCTGATACCGCAGTACGTGATCATGACCCTCGGCGAGGTGATGTTCTCGGTGACGGGACTGGAGTTCTCCTACGCCCAGGCCCCGCCCAGCATGAAGAGCGTGCTGCAGGCCTGCTGGCTGCTGACCGTTGCCTTTGGCAACGTCATCGTGGTCATCATCGCCGAGGCCGCCCTGTTCGAGTCGCAGGCGAGCGAGTTCTTCCTCTTCGCCGGCCTCATGTTCGCCGACATGCTGCTCTTCATGGTCATGGCCTACTACTATGTGCCGAACAATCCCAACAAGAGCGACGAGGAGATCCAGCCGCTGACGGGCGGTGGCGGCGATGCCAAGGCCGAGATTCCGCCCCTTGAGGGCGGTGTCGAGAACAAGGGCAAGGACATCAGGGAGAGCGAGTAGAGGAGAACCTCGCTCCGCATTCAGTCTGAACTAATCCTGCTCGCTCCCGCGTTGTGTGTATTATATGTACTTGTATATTCGTACTTGTATTCGTAGATCTGTATATGTGAGTCCCTGGTGGCTCCTGTCCATTCCCAGGCTAAGTGTATGTGAAGCCCTGACCCGGGGCGGCGTTGTTGCATATGACAAGACATCCAATTTAGTTAAAATAATAAAAGAAAACTATTGATACAACTTCTGGCTCTACTCCTGCACTTGTGTTTTGTGTGTGTTTGCTTTTAATTTAACGAAAAGAGAAACAAGAGATGAAGGAGTCACGTGGGGAGTTCTAAATCTCCTGCTTTCAGCACACGTATCCCCTGATCCCCAGTAGTGGCAATACCCAGCTGCGGGTCTTTAGCGGCGTTCCCGACTGCGAGTATCGCTTCAACACGAATCTGGGCGCTCGCGAGAGCTTCAGGCTGAGCGGACTGGACACGTACTCCTCGGGCAGTCTGGCCACGGGCACGGATGGCACCTTCACGCTCACCTACACCGTGGAGACACTCACAGAAGGTAACCCCCAAGTATCTTGCGACTGAGGAGAAGAATCCTTATAAGATTGAGGCTTAGACTTACCCCGCTTGTCCTGCTGTATCCTCAGGTTGCACCGCTCTGGAGGGCGGCAGCCAGCAGCTGTACGAGGCCACCGCCCACTCGCTGTTCCTGCGTCCGGCCCACGCCATAAGGAAGTACTGGTACGAGGACGATGTGCAAAAGTCCAACCGTTCGCAGGCCTTCGTCCGCACCCTGGCCAACCTGCTGGCCACCACGCGTGTGGTGTGGACAGAGGAGGCCACGGGACATGTGGCCCTCGATCTGCCCGCTCGCAACCATGATCTCTACGAGCTGCCAACTGGCAGGTACAGGGTTCAGGTAGCTGACCAGCTATCGGTCCAGGTGGAGCTGCGGGCCGGCGGCGTCTATGCCCTGCTGGTCGGCCAGAGTCGCGAGGGCTTCGAGTCGCGGCTGGTCGAGGTGACGGCGGCCAACTCGATGAGCATGCTGTGGCTGGTGCCGCAGTACGTGGTGATGACCCTCGGCGAGGTGATGTTCTCGGTGACGGGACTGGAGTTCTCCTACTCGCAGTCGCCGCCCAGCATGAAGAGCGTGCTGCAGGCCTGCTGGCTGCTGACCGTCGCCTTTGGCAATGTCATCGTCGTCGTGGTGGCGGAGCTCAAGTTCTTCGAGTCGCAGGCCAGCGAGTTCTTCCTGTTCGCCGGCCTCATGTTCGTCGATATGCTCGTCTTCGTGGTGATCGCCTTTTACTATATTCCGTATGACGAGGAGGAAGCGCTCGCCGAGCGGCTGCGGCTGCGTCTGGAGGAGCGCGAACAGGAGTGGCTGGAGCTGGGCAGGTACAAGGAGGACTAGGAACTAGGACCACTGTATTTCATCCTTATTGCCTCTTTATTGTATACATAATAACTTGTTTAATAAACAATTTGCCAATAGGATTTTCACAAATCGTTATTTTTTGCGCCAAGATAAATGGCAACAGTGTTTGACAAGACGCAAATTTAGCTTTTCTTCAATATCTGGGCACACTAAGTCGCTTTTTAGTGATTACCACTTTACAGAGTTGCCAGACTGCAAAGCCGCATATCCGGAGTGGCATTATTCAAAGGTTGCGCGGACGCCATATTTGATGAAAAATTTGTGTTTATATTAGAGTTTAAAGCTTACGGTTGGTTAAAATAATAGTTTTTGTCAATTCTTTATTGCAGCGGAATAGTGCGTCATGTGTATTTTGATGTCATACACAAGCCTTTCTTTTGCGATTCATAAAAAACCACAATTAAGGAGGATTAATTAATTTTGTTTTACAGAAGCAATATTCAATATTCTTGCAAGATGTCCAAGTTGTTTGGTAAGTGACACTTTCTATAAATGGAATAATCGTCAAATTTATTACCCTTTCGCTGCCTAGCTGTAAACATAAAGCCTGGGACAAAGTACGTTCGTACGATTCCGAAATCTTTACATATATCAAGAGTCGCCATCGAGAACGGCGGTATTTCCAAGATTTATGTTATTTACAAGAAGGAAAAGTTCATTATGGCCACAGTTTCCCCAACGGTTCCCCAGGCGTCGCTGGATTTAATATTTGCAAAAAAGGAATTAATTACGTTCTCAGTGGAAGGTGACTTTGAGTTCCTAGAAACTTAAACCAATCTAAATTTCTTTTCAACCTTGCAGGCAACGCCACGATTTCTCTGTTGGGCTGTTGGGGCGATGATAAAATGATTAACATTGAGAACTTCATCAATAATATAACCAAGCAGGTAGGTTTGGCCAAGACGAAGATTGCCAAACTCACATTCAAGATAAATGCTGAGAAAGATGAGGAGGAGCCGGACGAGCCTGACAGCGACCTGGAGGTGAAGTCACCATCACCGGTGGCGTAAAGAAAAAAAGCGGACACCTGCAGTCAAACAATAAATCAATCCATTTGTTAAAGGGATCTCTTAGTATCCATCCGTGGTACAACCTTTCAAAGAAAAACTTAAAATATTATAATAAATTCATATGGTTTTTACCGCTCTTTATATTTAACACGTTTATTTTCTATTCTCTGTGGAAAGGAGGCTTTCGATAAGCGTTCCCTAGGATCTGGGCTGCAGGTGGCACTTGAGACACGATCGTTCATGTTTGTTTTGAGAACACTTTGCGGCGGGGGAAAGCTAACTTATGTTAGTTTTTATATTTAGTTAATAAAAAAGCCTATTGAATTTACTAAAAAAATTGATTTAAACTATAAATTAAAAATATCGATGCTTCTAAAAGCATAGACTCATCGATTGTTTTAAAACTAAAACGATAATAACGCTATACTTAACACAAGTCTAGTTTGTTATTTACGTATTTTTATTTTACCAGTAATAAATTTGTATGAATCACAATTTTAAAAATAAATTCTACAATTTTTTTAAGCTTTTTAATGGTTTTAAGGTATTAATAATTATTTCGTTTAAACTTATCGTACCATCGATGGGCGTTTCACATCGATACCAACACACAACCATCAATATTGCACTTTTCAACACTGCCGCAACCGCATATGTAACAGCACTGAGATTGTTTTTCTCTGAGAATATCTGTTTAAAGTCTATTAAAACCATGGCGGCCAGCACGAAACTGATGCTGGGCACCTGCCTCGGCCAAAAATTGAGCCAGGTGAGTAGTTCCTGGTGGACATTCGGCGTGCTCATCCCTATATTCCATCCATCCATTCGCAGTTCACGAGGAAACTGCACTCGCAGCCCGCACTCCTGTCCAGCTTTCGCTCGTCCCGCGAGGTGAAGGACCTGGATCAGTATCCGGACGTGGAGGTGGTGACCAATCCGCCAGAATGGCGTTTCGTAGAACGCCTGCTGCCGCCGGCAACGGTGCCGCAGCCAGAGAAGAAGCCCGAATATCCATCCGGCTGGCGGCCACAGAAGGAGGATGGCTCGAAGAGCGGTTATTTTGTGGCCAGGACCAAGAATCACATGGTGCCGGTGTATTTGCACACCCGGTATCGCGGCCAGCGTCGGATAACGGTGGTGCGTCGCGTCCAGGGCGATATTTGGTCGCTGGAAAAGGATCTGCGAGCGGTGGTGGAGCAGTCGCGGAACGGCAAGCTCTGCGCCACGCGAGTCAACGAGCTGAGCGGTCAGATTCACATCCATGGCGATCATGTGGACATACTGAGGGACTATCTCAAGGAGAAGGGCTTCTAAAAAGCTAGCAATGTGGATGTCAATAATAATAAACTCTAACCTGTTGATTTAATTGAATGTTTTGATGACTTTTTACTAGTTTTTTGATTGGAATTGATAAGAGTTTTGATTAGATGAAGGATACTTACCGAAGAGGCAGGATTTTCCTCTCTAATTTTATCTGAATTATCCCAAACTCTCATAGAACAAAGAAACTTAACTCTTAACTTAAAAAATCAAAGAAAACCGCTGAAATTGACCGCACACTGTCCCCTGATTGGGTTACAGTTTTCGCTTTATTATTTAGCACTTAACGTTTAGCATAAATTACATACATCGTCGTGGGTGCGGGGGGACATTGGGGTTGTGAGAGTCGTGCTGGGGATTCCGTGGGCTTTACAAACTAAAACTAAGGGAGAGGAATCTTAGGGTGCGGATAAGAAGAAAAACTTAGTCGAGGAGGGAGGCTCCGCTATCTGCTATCCGCTATATCGCTATTCTACTTATACTGCCGCTGGTGGCAGAGGTTCCTCTGCCGTCAGGTACGCAGGTGGCCGTAGGCAGACATGCCCCACCGCTATCCGCTGGCACCGGCCATTGCCGGCAGTCCGACAGACAGGCTGACGCCACCCGGTGTGGGCGTTACCGCTCCCGTTCCCGTTCCAGCTGCTGCTGCCGACGACGATGATCGCTTGAGGGCCTTGCGTATCACCGTCCAATCCTCCATGATGTCCTCCTCGCGCAGCATATACACCACATATGGCCCCGTTACGGTTACGGCCTTCTTGCGCCCCGGTCCGCGCACCTTGCTCTGGCGCTTGTCGGTGCCCCAGTCGGCCCACGAAATGTCCACATTGTGGCGGTCCTCCTCCAGGCGACGGATGCGATCGAGCAGCTCGTCGCGCAGATTGTCAACAGTCATATGCTTCTCACTCTGAAAGAAAGATGTGGGATAAACGTTAGATGGAGGCCGTGGGTCCCCCTTTATTTTTGGCGCCAAAAAATGCTCTGGGACTCACCTCACAGTGCTGGACGGCTGCCTGCTCCTCGGACAGGAACTTGTGCTCGATGTTCTGCAGGCGGTATCTGCGCAGCACATCGGCCACCTCGATGCGGGTGCGAAACACCTTGTCCAGCTCCTTTTGCGGCTGAACAAACTCCTCGGAGCGACCGGAGCGGACTTCCGCCAGCTGCCGTTCGATGAGGTTGATGCGCTCGAAGTAGTACTGCTCCCGCAGCGTATTAAACTGTCGCTCCAAGCTCACTACAAAATAGAGAACACCATGGATGAGATATTTATAAGATTAATGGGAAAGGGGCTTGGGCTTGGGCTTGGGGGCGTCCTTTCGGTGCTTACGCATGTCTTCGATGTGTTCCGCTCGCCGTCGCTCTATTTCGCTTGCATCCAGCTCCGAGGAGTCATCCGAGTCGCACTCGTTGGCCTCCTCCTCGTCGGAGGTGTCGTGCGCCTGGCTGGAGTTCGAGTGCTCCGATTCGGCACCAGAAACGTCGCCCTCGCCATCGGATTCGCCGTTCTTCACGGGCATCCTGCTCAGTAGCGGTTCAACCGGGTTTCCTGCCTTCCACGGACTGCAGGTGTGCGCTTGATATAGCGCTTATCGATTTAAATTGGCAAAGTATCCACAAAATTTGAAAAAAACACTTGAATTTCGTGGAATTTCTGCAATTTTGGAGCTGTAGCAAAAAAGTGTTGGTCAGCGTTGCAAAAGCAGTTGTGTGTTGGTAAACGCGAGAGCCTTGGCCTTACCGATAGCAATAATGGCCGACCAGAAACAGCTGGTGTTGTTAGTGATGGACCTGAAAAATAATCTCGCCTTTCAACTGGGCGAAACAACAACAGAGAAAGAAAAGATAGTACAACTTTTTTGTCATCACTAGCTGGCACTTAAATTGTGCCTGTAAATACATTCAGCAATTGAAATCCCAGGCCCAAGGTTGATTTAAGACATTTAATCAAAATGTATAGTAAAATAGAGTTTATATTTCGAAATTTGAGCAAATTACCGTGAAAATGTAAAAGTCTTCCTGTTTTTTTAATAAAAAATATCGATATATTTGAATGCATTTTGCACATCCCTACCGGCAATTCTTGAGCTACAATTTGGACTAAAAATTAAATGCTGCGCTAGCGAAAGACACTATTTTACCGGCCTGGGGATTCCCAGCCACACGCCATGAACTTCCCGCTGGCGAATGCCAACAAGGACACGTTGCGGGCTGCCTGCAAGAAGTGCGGCTACGCCGGTCACCTGACCTACCAATGCCGCAATTTTCTCAAGGTAAGCGAGCGCCGGACATGTGGTAAAGCACTCACCCATTCTTCTCGTCCAGGTGGACCCCAACAAGGAGATCCTGCTGGATGTGGAGAGCACCAGCTCGGACTCGGAGCTGGACTACCTCACGCCGCTGACGGAGCTGCGGGCCCAGGAGCTAAAAGGCGGCGCCGAGGTGCCACCACCGACGCTGCCGGCTGCGACGACGACGACAGTTAACAAGGACAAGAGTAGAGAGAAGGAGCGCGAGAGGAACAAGGAGCGGGAGCGCGACAGGAAGAGCGAACGAGACCGAGATCGAGATCGAGTTCGGGAGCGCGATCGCAACAAGGGGAGAGAGCAAGAGCGAGAACGCGAAAGGGAGCGGGACAGGGAGAGGGACAGGGACAAGGACAAGGACAGAGGGCACGACCGGAAGAGGAGCAGCTCCAAGCGGAGCCACAAGATAGCCGAGAAGGACAAGGACAAGGACAAGAAGTCGGAGCGGCACAAGAAGCGCAAGAAGAAGAGCCACAAGCATAAGAAACAAACCTCCGATCTGGCCAAAACCAAGCTGAAGAAACACCCAAGCAGCACCAGCAAGAAGTCCAAGCGACGACGCTCATCCCCCTCCACCAACAGCAGCAGCAGCAGCAGCTCCTCGGATTCCTCCTCATCGTCATCCTCCTCCTCCTCTTCCTCCGACTCGGACTCGGATACCTCCAGCAGCAGCAGCGATGACGATGGCGACGATTCCGAATCCGAATCGGATTCCAGCGACAACGAGGAGTCCAGCACCAGCGAGTCCGACGAGTACGGCCGCAAGAAGAAGCGGCAGGGCAAGTACAAGCGGAAAGCGGACACGGCCATGTTGCGGCGCAAAAAGACCAAGGTTAAGCGGAAGCGGCATCGCGCCGGCAACTCTGGCGCCCCCACCGCCGGCAGCTACCTGAGCAGTCTCAGCGACAGCAGCACCTACTGATTGGGGCTACACAGCTGCGTTCCAAAGCAACTCTGCTCTCTCCATGTCCCTCTCCCTCTCCCTCACTCTCTCTCCGTAAACTAGTTTGATTTTTGCCTCAGAGCATGTCCTGTCCCTTCCTCCACTTCCAATTGAGACTGCCGGATTTGCCAGTTCCAGTTCGTTCCAGTTCCAGACCCTTCTCCGCAGCAAAGGAAAAGAAAATCTAAAAAAAAATTGAGTAAACCCCAAACCCTAGACTTGTCTCCTAGATCTTAAGTTTAAAAAGTATCATCTGCAAAATATACAAAACAAAACAAAACAAAAGTAAATTAGTGTGTACAAGTAAAGCATAAAGTATTAGTATTATTAACTCTTTTTCGCATTCATTAATTTGATTTTGTATGTACAAGTCAGTTTTGGAACAAAGCCTAAGTGTGTGTCATCAGTAACCTACGATTCGAGGAGAAGGAACATCGATGATGGTCTCAGTCAAAACTGTTTAAGTTAAAGAAACAATCGATGCTAAGATTATTTCTTTAACTTAAACAGATTTGACTTTTTTTCAATGTAGTCCAGGTCTTTCATTAGCATCTGTTGATTAGCAGGACTAGTTCTAGGGAATGGAAGAGCAGTTACCATGAAACTCTCCTGTAATTTATCTTTTAAGTCCCTTTTTACTCTTTCAGAAAAAAGCTTCAAAGAAACTCTAAGAATGCAGCTTTAACGAAACTCTTAGAAAGCAGCAACGAAACTCTCTCAGAGTGCAGCTAAGAAACTCTCTCAGAGTGCAGCTAAGAAACTCTCTCAGAGTGCAGCTAAGAAACTCTCTCAGAGTGCAGCTAAGAAACTCTCTCAGAGTGCAGCGAAAAAGAAACTCTCAATCAGGAAAGCTTTTCCAGGATCAGCTTATAAAAAAAAAACACGTCAGAAAGCTTCAAAGAAACTCTTACAACGCAGCTACAAGACAATCGTTGGATTCTGCTTGTACATTGCTGTTAAACTGTTAAAATCTTGCATAAGTCTTAAGTTTCTGGCTTATATTTATATATTTTCAGATTTAGGTCATATACGTCAAGAGGCAGTTCTATCTCAACCGAATGTCTCGTTCTTCGATTACACATAACAAACTATATACATATAAAATGTTAACAATTTAAGGCTATATATATAATTAGAGATCACTCGGACTCCCGCAGGGCCAGCTCCAGAGCGGATATGTGACGCTTTAGGAAGACTATCTCCTGGGCGGAGCGCTCGCAATTGGTGCACTTCTCGCCGCCTGTCCGCTTGTCAGCCATGATGGCGTCCAAGAGCCTGTTGTTTCTCTCGCTCAGTTCTTCGTTGGAGGCCAGCATCTTCTCCATCAGAGTAAGCGACGTGCTTTGGAAGCTAAGAAGATCCTCATCGCGCTGTCTGATTGCTTTTTTCAAGTCCCTCTGCTCCTTTTTGGCGTCCAACAGGAGTTGTTCCAGCTGCAGCAGCCTATCCTCGGCATCCTCTGCAGTGCTCGACATCGCCCTGGGTTGGGGCTTGGGAGTGCCTTCGCTGCGGTCTTCATGGATGGACTTGCGACGGTCATCAGACACTCGTTCCATGGCATCCAAGATGCGTTGCATCTTCATATCGGCCACATCTCCTGGGTCCATATGCTTGTCCACGAATTTGGCCAGCCGACTGCTGGAGGATTCAGCGGGTCTCTCTTGCAATTTAACGACAGCGCTTGAGCTGCTGCAATGGTTTTCCATCGAGCTGTTGCTGGTGGAGGTGGTGCTGCCAATGGGCCTCGACATGGGTGTGACTATCACGTCCTCCTCGGGTATCTCCTCCCGAACGGTGCGCGTGTGCTCGCAGCCCAAATTCATGAAATGACGGCGCAGGCAGTCCATGTAAGATCTTTCCGTTGGCTCTTCCAGGGGCGTGGTTAGGTTGCGCGAACGTGGCATTGGTTGCGGAGGCGTCTCGTGGTGTTCTCTGGAATGTTTGTGATTATCACAGGTATGCCTTCTGGTTTCTTCGTGATCTGCTGAGCTCTCCCTCAACTGCTCCAAGATACGCTCGCTTCGCTGCTTCACATTCCGCTCGTTCTGCTGCTCCATGCTCCTCTCGCTCTGCTGCTCACTGCTCTGATCCGTTAGCTCCTCTGTGTCCTGCTGCTGCTGCTTCTCCAGCTCTGCCTCAGATCTAGAAGCGTGCTGCTCCAGTTGCCAGTCGTAGCGCGACATAACGTTGATGAACTCCTCTTCGTCGGCCTGGTAGACGAATCGCACACTCCAGTACTCCCTACGGTCATCATAAAACTGAACGTAGTTGTCCTGGAGGTGGATCGTCTTGCCGTTGGGCTTCAGTGTCGTGTTGCTCCTCGTCTGGCTCTTCTGCTTGTAAAGGATCATATTGGCGGCCTCATTGTCGCCGAGCATGGTCAGGGCCAGGCCCATCCGCTCCATGGGCTGATGTCCTTTATAAATATGGACAATTTTGGCGAACACAACCACCCAACGGTTGGTCTTGCGTTCAGCTGCAACGCTGCTTCTCTCCGAGGATACTTCAACGCTCGTCGTGGACGTTGATGATGATGATGATGATGAGTGCGGCTTCTGGTTTCTGTGGCCGCTCGGCTGGTAGCGCAGGTTACGCGACTCATTTTGCATTGGCAGGAGGTCATCCTCGAAGATCTGGCTAAGATTCCGAGGCGAGGATTCGCTGCTAAATAGAAGGGTTTAGTTTGGGTTTTGAGTTTTGACCTCGCACATCGTCATCGTCCGCTCACCTCTGCAGCCTGCTGAAGAAGGACTCTATGGAGCCCGCACTGTCGCTATCAAATTCCATTTGCTTATACTTTGATTTCTACTATTTCTTTAATACTGGATAGTTATACTAAAGTCCGTCCGAACAGTACCAAAAATATACAAACAATGAATCTCCGGTCGGTGCTTTCTTTGGCACGAAAACTTTTCGGTGTGGCCAAGTGTCAAAATGAAATGACAGCAAGTTCATGAAATAATTGGTTCTCTAATTTTGTCATTTTCACTTTTTACGAAGTGTATTTATTTAATTTTGAATGTCTTTAAATTAAGTTATGAAGCTAGTTTCTTAATATTATATTTAATAACTAATAAATATATAAATTACTCTTTTTATTGCTACTTTCAACATACTTGATGCTACTTTAATATTATAGTTTGTATTGTAACTGTAAGAAAGCAAAGTATTTAAATATAATTTCTTGTAAGACGCCATTAACAAATTTTCCCAGTAATTATAATAAATAAATAATTAATATTAATAAATAAATACTATTTAATTCAATAATTTATCATATAATTTATCATATTTTCAAATAAAATAAAACTCCCAAATACTTGATTTTGACTTAATTATTGATTAACTTTTAATTTAATAATTTCATATATTTAATTTTATTATAAGAGAATAAAGGACTTTAAAATATATATTTTTTTAAGCTTTATTTATTTTATTACTAATATTCTTAGTAAATTTTAACTAAATATTTTCATAGTTTGCATAATTTTGTAGTTAGAAATAGGAAATATTTAAAAATTCAGACATGAGCTTTGGAATATTTTCTTAACTTAATATTTAAGCTTAATTTAATTGTAAGTAGAGTTCACTTAAATTAAAAGCAGATCTTTGAATACTCTTAAAGATTGCTATGGGACCAAATTTTAAATCGATCATAACTGAGTCAAAAATGTGTTAAATTTAAATTCGGAAAGCATTTTAACAGTTTAACATTTAAAAAATGCATTTTTAAAAATAGTTTTTGACCATTTTAATGATGTTACTCCTCGTCTTTCGATGCTGATCAAGAATTCACGGCTTGGGAAGCTTTTAATTAAAATTATAAAATCCTCATAAAGGCATAATAACTCCCACAGCCATGTTTCACTGTTTCTAGCTTATTAATTAAATAAACAGCTGGACACTTGATATTTTTTGAAGCTTCTCTTTTTATTAGACATATTTTTAAACTGGTAATTTCATCACACATGAAATAATAATTTATATTAATAGTTTTTAGCACAAACTCTTAACCCTTTGGGGTCCATTCCCTAAGCCGAGAGTCTTTAGAGAACTGAAACTCAACTCGTTTTAGAGACCTGTCTTATCAGTATCCAGAGACTTTGAGAGTTCTTCAAAATTTGCTCCCTGCTCTCTGCAGATTATTCCAGCAGCCGGAGAACCATAACACGCAGCTCCTTCACATTTCCAAGGTTCCCGTGAATTTCACAATGAACCAACCTTGCGAAGGCCATTGAAAGAATTGTCACAAGTACACCAAGAAAAAATAGGATATAATAATTTATAAAACAAAAATAATATTAAAAAAAATACATAAATTTGAGCCAAAAAAAGTGCTTCTTTTTGAGCCATTTTGAATAATATTTCTTTGTATTAAATTACACCTTTTTATATATATATATATACATTTTTTTCCAGTGCATCGAACAACGCAGTTGCTCCCGATCCCGGCCAGCCGATAAGCCAAGGGAGAGCGCATCATTTACCGCTTGTTCAAGTGCGTTCATCGGCAATATTCCGGCGATAAGAACGGATCCCGGTGCAGAGCTATAAAGGAGCCCAGCAGCCCGACCAGCGCTTCAGTTGAATCTCGGCCAGAGCAACGACAGCTAGCGCCACCTCATCCCCAGTATCAGTTACATTAGAAGACTGTCTGTCCCTCCGTCTGTCCCTCCTCCACCTGTGTCAGTGGATTAAGCGATAAGCCAGCAGCTTCTCCTCAGTGTGTGTGTGTTGTTTGTGTCAGAGATCTGGTTACGTAAACAGGGAAACAAAAAGAAAGGGGTAAACATGGAAGTGCCGCCGCCACTGGTCCTCAAGCGACACCTGTATGTGCCCAGCAAGACCCTGATGGGTCCCGGACCCTCCAATTGCTCCCATCGGGTTTTAGAGGCCATGAGCAATCCGGTGCTGGGTCATATGCATCCCGAGTGCCTTCAGGTGGGTTTTAGTTACAAAAATAATGAAAATTCTGAAGTATTTGCATCAAAATATTACAAAAATAAACCTAAAAGTCTCTTAAAAACCAAGGTATTGAAAGTTTTTGTTCAAGAAATATGATCTCTTTTGTAGTATTATTATTTAGAGTAAATCATAACTAAATAAATAATAATAATCACATAATTAAGCCAAGAAAATGTCTGTATAATAATACCTTATTATTATTTGAGGCATTTGACAATAATAAATCAAACTCTTAACTTTTCGATAAACTTATTTGCTTTAAATCAATATTCTTTAAAACAATAAGGGAAAAATTAAATACAATAATAGAAAATAAATAAATAAATACAATATTTTAACATTAAGTGACCAAGTTTTCGATATTTAAAAATTCGATATACAAAATGAAGGGAAAAATTAAATAAAACTTTACTATATTTTAACATAAAATACCCAATTTTTCAATATTAAAAAATTCAAAAATATACAAAACTTTATGCTATATCTTCCCCTCTCCCACACAGATCATGGACGAGGTCAAAGAGGGCATCAAGTACATCTTCCAGACGCTGAACGACGCCACCATGTGCATCAGTGGCGCAGGTCACAGCGGCATGGAGGCGGCCCTCTGCAACCTCATCCAGGATGGCGACGTCGTCCTAATGGGCATAACCGGCGTCTGGGGCCATCGGGCCGGGGATATGGCGCGTCGCTATGGCGCCGAAGTGCACTACGTGGAGGCAAGTTTCGGGCGGGCGCTGAGCTGGGAGGAGATCACGTTCGCCTTCGAGGCCCACCGGCCGCGAGTGTTCTTCATTGCGCAGGGTGACTCCTCCACCGGAATTATTCAGCAGAATATTCGGGAGATCGGCGAGCTGTGCCGGAAGTACGATTGCTTCCTGGTGGTGGACACTGTGGCCTCGCTGGGAGGCACCGAGTTCCTCATGGACGAGTGGAAGGTGGATGTGGCGTATACGGGCTCGCAGAAGACGATCGGCGGCCCGGCTGGCATCACACCGATATCGTTTAGCAAGCGCGCTCTGACCCACATCCGGAAGCGGAAGACCAAGCCGAAGGTGTACTACTTCGATATCCTGCTAATTGGCCAGTACTGGGGCTGCTACGGCACGCCCAGGATCTATCATCACACCATATCGTCCACTTTGTTGTACGGATTGCGCGAGGCCCTGGCCCACTTTTGTGCTCTGGGCCTCAAGGCCGTCGTCCGGCGGCATCAGGAGTGCTCCAAGCGGCTGCAGCTGGGCATCGAGGAGCTCGGACTGGAGATGTTCGTCAAGGAGGAGGAGGAGCGGCTGCCCACGGTGAACACGATCAAAGTGCCGTTCGGCGTGGACTGGAAAAAGGTGGCCGAGTATGCCATGCGCAAGTGAGTAGCTTCTGGAGGATGTTACCTAAGGTATCACTAATACCATTTCCGATACTCTCCTTATAGGTACAGTGTGGAGATCAGCGGCGGCCTGGGGCCCACGGCGGAGCATGTCTTCCGCATTGGCCTGATGGGCGAGAATGCCACCGTGGAGCGCGTTGACATGGTTCTCAGCATCCTTAACGAGGCCATACAGAGCATCAAGCTCAAGGCGGTCAAGACGGAGCGTTCCAAAATATAATCACTACTTTGTTTTTTACTTTTTTTTAATGGTTTTTTAAATAATAAACAAAAATGTTGTGAAAAGTTTGAAAGTGTGAATTATCGATAACATTCGATAGGCCGTGTTGCCAGAACAGGGTGAGAGGCGTTGCCAGATGGCAGAGATTGAGTTACAGCTGAAGGTTTCAATTGTTTTTGTTTTCCCGTTTTTTTTTTTTAAATAAATATCTTTTTTGTTCAATATTTTGGTAACTAAATCTATCAAAAACTGAAAATTATATATTAAATTGATTAAAACCTTTCTTGTTTGATAAAGCCACCATTTAATTCGGTTAAATCAGTGAAATCCTGATTGTTTTGAATAAAACAATTATATATTTCAACCAAAACAGGAAATTAAAGGCAAATAAAAGATATTTCAGCCTAGAAAATAGCTTCTCAAGAAATCAGAGCAAGATTTCATCTTTTGGGAGGCAATTTATCATCCAATTTCCTTCCTGAAAAAGCTGGCTCTTCCTTAAATTATTTTCCATTAAGGGATTTCACATCCATATCCTTTCTGGCGGAGAACAATCCGCAGGAGCAGCTCCATCCCTCGAGTTTATTTCCCTTCCATCGGGGGGCAAACACGCGTCATATATGGGATATACAACTTAGATTTATTGAACGTCCGTCCAAGGCACACACTCTCACACACACACGTAGAAAAAAAAAACAAAAAAAAAGTTGTACACTTAAATGTTTATTTGTTGTTTTTTTAAAACTCAGTGAGCGCGACAAGCGCCCAAATCATTTCCATCCAATGTGTACTCTCAAAGTCTCTCCACCTTCCTCGAGTGCTTATAGCTTAACCCTGCTTCTGGGCGAGCTCGCGGGCCTTGGCGCGCTCCAGCTTGGCGATGCGGGCCAGACTCTTGGAGCCGAGAATGCCACCGCCCCAGTGGCGACGGATCTCCTCGTGGCGCTCGTTGAAGTTGGTCTTGACGGCCTCCAGGACCTTGCCAAAGTTGGCCTTGTCGTTGTTGTCGACGGTGGTCAGGGCCAAGGTGGTGCAGGTCTTGCGGCGGACCAGGCGACCCAGACGGGCCTTGCCCTTCACAATGCAGTAGGGCACGCCCATTTTGCGGCACAGGGCGGGCAGGAAGAGAACCAGCTGGAAAATATAGTGAAAAATAAGATAGAAATGGATTAGTGTTGGAACATTCAGTAAAAGAGCACGTGTTGTGGTTTGAAAAAAGATTCCCTGGATTCAAAACTAGGTACTAGCAAGTACCTAACTTTTGGGAAAACTAAAATCAGCTGTCAATTCGCCACATGGGCAGCCACCTCGCCCAAGAGCGGGATATGCCCTTCGGTTGAAGAAATTCAAAGTTTTACATCATTGTCAAAGCAGGAAGTAACTTGGAGGTAGAAACTCCGGAGAACTCACCTCAAGGGGATCGACATCGTGGGCGATGACAACCAGCTGGGCCTTCTTCTGCTCAATGAGCTTGGTCACCGTGTTGGTGCCGGCCGAGACGTAGCTGGGCTTCTTCTTGGGCTCAACATCCTTGCCCTTGGCCTTGGCCTCAGCGACCTTCTTCAGGCGCTGCTTCTTGGCCAGCGGCGATTCGGGGCGGTATTTCTCCAGCAGCTTGAACAGCTTCACGGCGGTGGTCTTGTCCAGAGTCTGGCTGAACTGGTGGATTGGTGGCGGCACCTTCAGACGCTTCTGGAGCACGGCCTTCTGGCGCTGGACACGGATGTATTTGGGCCAGCGGACAAAGCGGGACAGATCGCGCTTGGGCTGCACATTCTGGCCTGTAAGTACAACGAAAAAACATTAGATTACATCTCTACTTGGCTCTCGTATCTCCAAGTAACTTACCGATGCCAAAGTTCTTGGGACGCTTCTCGAAGAGCTGGTTGACAACCTTCTTCACCACGGGCTTCTTCACGGCCAGGGGAGCGGGGGCCACCTTCTTGGTCACTGGCTTCTTCTTTGGCCTGGGCTGCAATTATCACAAAACACAAGAGCAGCATATTAGTTTCACTTTTTCATTCTCACTGACACAACAACAAAAACAACATCCAAACAAAAACACAATAACACTCGCGATTGCACAGTTTTTCGGTGCAAAAATGTTGGGTCCATTGATTCGGTAACGGTATTTACCTTCTTAACAACCATTGTCACGCAGTTTTATCAAAAGATGCTACCGAAAAAAGCAGATTCGTGCGGGTCGCGAGAAAGACCAGCTTTTGCGTCTGCCTGTCAAAAAGGTAAAGGAATGGTGACAGCGGCGGAAGTGGCCTGCTTGGCAGCGCCGCTCAGGGTTGCTTTGGGGCAGTAGGGCTGCATGCGGTGCTGCCAACTATCGAGAGCTGGTCATCGGATAGGAGTAGCTAGAAAACTATGTTTGTATTTTCATAAAAATTGTTAGCTTGTGGTTTATTGAAATAACTGGATGTTGTTGTACAAGTTTTGCATGGAAATTGTATTCGTGAACGAAATCAAGGGCTAAATGATGGGACCTTAAAAGTATTTTGACCTCAAGCCACCCCGTCTGCACTTGTTGTAAAACGTAGATATTTTTCTTTGCTTATAAAATTGGTAATGAAAAGAAGCATGATATTTAATAATAATACAAATTAATATAAATAAATATTTGCCGTTTGATACCATTTAAAAAAGAATTAGATGTATCATTTTTTCTCTGAGAATATTGCCTCAAGAAACGTAGAAATTAAAAAATTTAACAATATAAGCTATCTCTCTAATGTCTCCAAAAATGGCAAATTCATGAATTTACTTATAGCTAATTTTGTAAAGAAAACTTACTAATAATTTAGTACAAAAAGACAAACTAAAATACCAGCGATATAATTTAATTAATAGATTATTTTGCCATATCCCAACACAAGAACTTAAAAAATAATAGCTAAATACAATCACAACACATCGATAGTATCGAAACGTTTTTGTAGTATTTTCATTACTGCAAGATGGTATTTTTTCTGGCCACCTGTTTACAGCAAGTGTGACCAAGTGCCCGGTACGAAATAATCGGTCATATCTGTAGCTATAAATAAAAAAAATAATATTAAATACCAATAGCTACATCCAAATGCAAGAAATAAATTATTTAATGCTCAGTAGCTAGTTCAATAAATTGTAAATTCACCTCTATGTAGTAAAGAATACGTAAGCACATTACAAAAACAGCAGAATAACGCCAATTTGGCTTGGAAAAATACTACATTTCCCGCTAGCTGCTAGTTTACCAATTACCCCGCACCTTGCTTGGTAAAAACCACCAGATATAGCGGGCAAATGGCTAAACTGGCAACGCTGCAAACAAAAAATAAAGGTTTCTCCTGCGCCTGCGCTTAATGCTAAATAAACCGATTTGTGCCTATTAAACGCGAGTACTAAGCTAAACCTGACTTAAACGGAGCGACTAGTGCGTGGCGGATTAAGGGGCCGCGGAAAATGTGTGGCGGGGGAAAACGCTAGGCGAAATGCACTTGCCACCGCAGGCAGCACCAGCAGCAGCAGGCCACCATTTTTAATTTCTTTGTTTATTTTGTGCCCATCTTCGCGAAGAGCCGAGAGCGACAGAGACGGGGAGACCTGGCGACCGAAAAGGTGGAAGTGGAAATGGAAATGGAATTGGAAATCGAAATGGAAATGAAAATGGAAATGAAGTGAGCACGAGCTGAGATACAGAGAGAGCAGCAGCAGCAGCAGCGATGATGGCCAGCAGCGCTGCCGCGGGAACGGGGGGAAATGTTGCGTGTCCCGGTTCCAATCCTGGAACGGTTGCTGGCGCTGGCGCATCTGGAACAGGCACCGCGAACGCCACGCCGCCCGTTAACCACACCCACGCCGTATGCGTCTGGGAGTTTGAGTCGCGCGGCGGCAAGTGGCTGCCGTATTCGCCGGCGGTGTCGCAGCATTTGGAGCGTGCGCACGCCAAGAAGCTAACGCGCGTCATGCTGAGCGATGCCGATCCGAGTTTGGAGCAATATTACGTGAATGTGCGGACGATGACCCAAGAATCGGAGGCGGATTCGCCGGAGACGGGCCTGCTGACGGTGATCGGTGTCCGGCGGATGTTCTACGCGCCCAGCTCGCCGGCGGGCAAGGGCACCAAGTGGGAGTGGTCCGGCGGCAGTGCGGACAGCAACAGTGACTGGCGGCCCTACAATATGCACGTCCAGTGCATCATCGAGGATGCCTGGGCAAGGGTAAGCTAACTCGGAGGATACCTAGAGATTCCTAGCTTATATTTTTGTATATATTCTCCTCCAGGGCGAGCAGACGTTGGATTTGTGCAACAGCCACATTGGCCTGCCGTACACCATCAACTTTTGCAATCTCACGCAGCTGCGCCAGCCCAGCGGTCCCATGCGCAGCATCCGTCGCACCCAGCAGGCGCCGTATCCGCTGGTGAAGCTAACTCCCCAGCAGGCCAACCAATTGAAGTCCAACAACAGTGGTGGTGGCAACAGCAGCAGCAGCTCGTCCTCGGCCAGCGGGGGCAGCTACAACACGCTGCCCAAGCTGGGCGGTGACAGCAGCAAGGGCAGCCTGCACAGAGTGCCCATGATTAGGCAGCAGCATCCACTGCCCAGCAGCCATCAGGTGCAGCAACAGCAGCAGCATCATCACCAGCAGCAGCAGCAGCTCCATCAGTTGCAGCACCATCATCATCATCAGCAGCAGCAGCAACACCATAATCATCATCATCAGCAGCAGCAACATCATCATCAGACGGCGCCTAGGAAGCCGCCAAAGAAGCACAGCGAGATCTCCACGACCAATCTCCGCCAGATACTCAATAACCTAAACATCTTCAGCAGCAGCAGCAGCACCAAGCACTCAAACATGGCAGCGGCAGCGAGCGCCAGTTCATCGTCTTCAACGGCCTCGCTGCACCATCATGGCAACCACCTGTCGCATGCGCACTTCTCGCACGCCAAGAACATGCTGACGGCCTCCATGAACAGCCACCACAGCCGCTGCTCGGAGGGATCATTGCAATCGCAGCGCAGCAGCCGCATGGGCTCGCATCGATCGCGTTCGCGGACGCGCGCCTCGGACACCGATACGAACAGCGTGAAATCGCATCGACGGCGGCCCAGCGTGGACACGGTGTCCACTTACCTCAGTCATGAGAGCAAGGAGAGCCTGCGTAGTCGCAATTTTGCCATTTCGGTGAACGATCTGTTGGACTGTTCGCTGGGCAGTGATGAGGTGTTTGTGCCGTCGCTGCCTCTATCGTCGTTGGGTGAAAGGGCGCCAGTGCCGCCGCCGCTGCCACTGCATCCGCGACAGCAGCAGCAGCAGCAACAACAGCAGCAGCAGCAGCAGCAGCGACAACAACAGCAGCAGCAGCAGCAATTGCAGCTGCAACAGCAGCAGCAGCAACAATCAATCGCCGGTTCGATTGTGGGCATTGACCCCGCCAGTGATATGATATCGCGTTTCGTCAAGGTGGTGGAGCCACCACTCTGGCCCAATGCCCAGCCCTGTCCCATGTGCATGGAGGAGCTGGTCCATTCGGCCCAGAATCCGGCCATATCGCTGAGCCGTTGCCAGCATCTGATGCATCTGCAGTGCCTCAATGGGATGATAATTGCCCAGCAAAATGAACTGAACAAGGTACAGCTATCTATCTGTCTCTCTTCAATCCGATCTATCTAGTAATTTCGATATATATGTGTGCATCTTTCAGAACCTCTTTATCGAGTGCCCGGTGTGCGGGATCGTTTACGGCGAAAAGGTGGGCAACCAGCCCATTGGCAGCATGTCCTGGAGCATCATAAGCAAGAATTTACCGGGCCACGAGGGTCAGAACACCATACAGATTGTCTACGAGTAAGATTTTGTAGTTCTTTCGGAAACAATAACTATATCTTTCTCTCTTTCTCCCAGCATTGCTTCTGGTTTGCAAACCTCGGAGCATCCGCATCCAGGTCGCGCCTTCTTTGCCGTGGGCTTTCCCAGGATCTGCTATTTGCCCGACTGTCCGCTGGGGCGCAAGGTGTTGCGCTTCCTCAAGATCGCCTTTGATCGCCGCTTGCTGTTCTCCATTGGCCGTTCGGTGACAACGGGACGCGAGGATGTTGTGATCTGGAATAGTGTGGATCACAAGACGCAGTTTAATATGTTTCCGGATCCCACATATTTGCAAAGGACCATGCAACAGCTGGTGCATCTGGGCGTAACGGATTAAAGGATAAAATGCACCTGCGCCCCCGCAAACCCACCGAATATACATCTCCCCCTGATCAGACTCTTCCACAAGTCGTTAAGTTTCCTACATAATCTCAGTGTGTGTGCAATCCTCGTTTACATATTTTTTTTTGTGTATAGCGCGTTCGAGCTGCTCGAACCCTAAAAACAAATGGCAATTGCAGTAGCTTCCTTTTCCCGCCGCTCTTCCAAACCGATATATAAGGTGTTTCGCAACAGTATGTAGAAGTAGCTTAGTTTAAAGTTTATAGTTAGTTTATAGTTGTAGTTGCCCCAACAAGAAAGACACCTAATAGTATTAGGCATTGTAGACCTGATTCCTGGATCCAATTCAATCCGAGTGCCAAAACAGTTGCGGCGCTCTCACCATTTCGTAGGATATGTATTGTATATTGTTGATATATATAAAGCCCATTTCCTTTGCTTTTAAGGATACGCCGAAAGCGCTGCTATATGTTTAAGGTAAGCTAAGGTCAAAGTCCTTATAATAGCAATTTTTTCTGTACTATTTGTTCCCTTTTAAATGTTTTTTAAAGCTAGGATGAGCCTCTATCTAGAACAAGCTTGTCTTTTGTACTTTCAAGCATTCTAAACCTGTACGCACACATACATATTCTTAAACAGGAAAGCTATTATATTTTTCGAGTTATGCATCTTGCTATTATAGGGTCTTTGTGAAGGTGTCATAGCCGTATTTTAGAGAGTATTTTAGGAATGCAGACGCATAACGCAGCTCTTCCATCTTGGCCATTCGAACTCTTCCATTGATGTGATTTTATAATTTGAATTATTCAGATCCTGCTTACTTATAAGATCAGCCAGATATTCCATTATATATACATATATATACAGCATATACATTTATCATATTTTTTTTAATAATTTAATTCTTTTTTGCACACATTTTTGATGAATTTGTTGCTTTCATATTGATATCATCGAACATTCGTTTACATCGCCAATATATACATATACATATAGTATATAGAGCATATAGCATATAGCATATAGGAACCAGACACGGACAGCTAGCGGGTCTCGTCCGCCTCCAACCATATCTGATATGATTTTTAAACTAAGAGTTGTATTTAGCACTGATTAGTTTTTAGTGTTCATTGCGAATATAATATCTGTTAATTCCACAAACAATAAATACCATTATCACTTATAAAACAAGAGGACTTTGTCTCTAGGGATGTGTGTATATCGAGGGGAAAACGTTGGATATCGCGCTTAATATTTAATTTTTCAGCTTAAATTTTGACATGTCGTTTTTTTTTTAATAAAAAATAAAGGTAAACCATAACATGTTTTCTAAAAATATCTAAAATATATATATTTTAGTTATTTGTCTGTTTTTCCGATTATTTTTGTCCGATACCAGACTTAATATAAATTAAACATAACATTTAAATATCAGGGACTAATCATGGGGAACTAAAGATATTTTTAATATTTATTGTTAATAAATTTTAGAGGTTGTCTGTCTGTCCGTTTGTTAGTTAGTCTGAATAAACACCTAGACCTAAACGACGTTCAGAGCTAGATATACTAAATTTGGACATATATTTATTTTAAAATTTAGCGACAAAAATTTATTTAAAAAAAGATTTAATTGTGCTTAATTTAAGCCTCTTGATCTTCATTATATATAATATAATCTAGAATATTTCAGCTTCTCAGAACAGTTTTAAATTGTTAGTAACATTGGATAACTAATAATGGATAAAAATAGATAATAGAAAATATAATTTTTTGCTTGTGCAACATGTTCATGGGAGCACCAAGGGGCTTCGTCAATATTAAGTCAATAATTTAAGCCACATTTGTATAGGTACATTGGGGACTTTGTCAATATTTTTAAAGCAACATTTGTATTGTAACTTTGGTGGCTTTGTCAATATGTTTTAAGGAACATTTGAATAGTTACATTGGCCTAGCTACATTCTCCGCTTTGAAGCTTTGTCCGATATGTTGCCAACAATTCAAATATTTAAATGTTAATCTAGCTATTGTGGGTGGCTTACCAATATATTTATATATATAATTCATTTGCTTAGCTTCATTTTTTGGCATCAAGCCTTGTCCAATATGTTGCTGTGCCTAGCAGCATTTGCTTAGATACATTTTCAGCATTGAAGGTTTATCCGATATGTTGCAGCAGCAGTTGCTTTCTATTATGTTCCTTGCAACATTTACATTTTCCTAGCTATATTTCCCTAGCTACATGTGCTCTAAATTTAATTTAATGCAAATTAAACCGCATTTCAAAGTAATTAAATGTTTAATTTGGGCTAGAATAAGGTGAAATTCCACTTAAAAATTGGATGCTTTGTTTTCGATTGTTATTTTTTTTGTTGTTTTCTGCAGTGCAATTCAAATCAATCAGTGTTGACAATTTTGGGACTGCCAAGGTTCGATTTCGTTTGCAGTTTTGCAGTTTTCGATTTCAGTGAATCACTTAAAATAAATTAATAAAAGACAAAAAAATGAAGTAAAACAAAATAAGATGCATTGTGCGTGATGTTGGTAAAGTTGCCCCGACCATTTAAGGCACAGCAGCAGAGGCAGAGGCAGCAGCAGCAACATGTTGCAGAGACGTGTCCATGGTCGTCGTCGCCTCTTCACCTGCCTACGTAGTACGTAGCCTGACGTCAGACAGGCGCGCACAAGGACAGTGTCCAAAAGGGGACAACTTGGCTTGGACTGGGACTGGCTTTCACTCTGCACCTCCAAAGGGCCTTGGCTCTGGCAGCTGTTGCCGCCTTCGATCATTAGAAGGTTATTAGCCTTGCTTTTCTTAGAATTTTTGAGCTAAATGTCTGAATATCGCCCTAAAATTTGTTAAAACTTTTGTTTAAGTTTATTTCTAATTATTCTTCTGGCCAGAAAACTCTGGAAGTATTAAATCTTTCGAAAAAATGAGCCAAAAGTATTTTAAAAAAGCTCATTGAAAGATTATTAGTTGTGTTTCTATATTAAAAAGTTCAAATTTAATTCAGTTTTTCTGGAATTTATTATTTTTATTATTCAAGGTTGCCAGAGAAATAGCTAGAGATTTGAAATCATTCCAAAAAGGGCCTAAAAGTATGCATCAACATATGTTCTAAAGCAAACTCATTGTATCTGTTGGTTATCTGCTTTTCTGAAGCATATTTATAGAGCTTTTTTTGAGAAGATTTATGCTATGATGCTATTTATTTAATTATGAAGAAGCTCTTTTTTTACATATATCTTTCTATATTTTAAGTATTTATATATTTTTTTGCACTTCTGGATGCTGCCGTTATCCTTGGTCCACTTGCATAAGCAAATGTTTTCCTAGAATTTAAACAGCATTTCATGCAATTTTAATGCCACTGCAAAATCACTGATCGCCGATCGCTCGTTGACATTCAACACACGCACACTCGCTGGTCTGTGGTGTGCGTAAAAAGAGAGGGGAGAGGGGGAGGAGAGAGAAGGAGGAGGAGTAGGTGCATAGTGCGTTGCATTGCGATGATGTTCGCTAATAAGGTGGTTTTGGCCAAAAAACAACAGCCACTGTTGACCCTGTTGGCAGCTCGAGTTGTTTATTTTTTCGGCCTCAGCCTCGTCCCGGCCATTTTTTGATATTGCGAGAAAAAAATAACAAAAAACTGGGCGATAAGGCCATCCCCTATCTCCAGCTTTCAGGTAGATCTAGTCAACAAAGCTAATCCGAAAATATTTATGAAGAAATCTTATAAGATTTTAGGTGGCATTTTTCTATTATCATTATTCATTTGTTGTTTATTTAAAGAGAACTTTTAAGTATTTTTCAACAAAATTAAGTAATTTTAAAAAGAAAAGTTAGATGAATGCATGCCAAACATAATTTATTTATAATTTATAGGTAACTTTAATAAGAAAAGTAATAAGAATTCATGCCAAACATAATTTATTTATAATTTATCCATTATAAATAGCTAGCAATCTACAAGTTTAATTTGTTTATAACAACTGTCATTATTTTTGGCAGACAAAATAGCGATGCCACGCGACCTTCGGCCATATCTATCATTCATTACATTACATTTCAGTACGAAAATATGTGTTTGGGAATGTGTTAGGAATTTTTATATAAACACGCGACTCTCGAAAAGTGTCATAAGAAAGATATGCAAAGGGTTTGGCAGGCCTTTGACTTCGGGTTCTTTTGGGTTTTTTTTTGTTTCAAGTATCAAAGTATCATTAGTCATGCAGGGATTATCGGGTTCTGGGCGCTCTCCTCTCTCTCTGTTGCTCTCTCTTAGCCGATGGCTCTCACTTTCCTTATCTTTCAGGATCAGCTGAGGTAAAGGCGTTGGCAGAGACACAAATCTACATATACACTGAAAGCATAGATATAGTTTATTTACTAAAAAAATGCCTTTATTAAGAATTTTTGAAATATGTTTGTTTTAACTCAATGGTGCTTTTTTCTTATTTTTCTGTAACTTAGTCCATCATTAAATTAAAATTTTCAATGTCTTTTTTTTATATTTTAGAAGCTTTTCAACTAATGGAATTAATCAAAATTTGCTTTAAAGAAGTTGCTTTGAAATTTAAAATTTTAATTAAAAAATGAATTCTATAAGACTAGAAAGTTAATCAAATAAGTAAATGTTTAAAAATATGTAAAGGGACACTCTAATTTAAACACTTTAAAAAATATGCTACTTTTTTGGAGAGATCTTTCTGATATGTTTTTATTTTTAATTATTTAAAAAGAATTACTGATTTGTAGCTTCACAATAAAACACGAAGTTAAAGTTATAATTAAGGAGATTTGAAATCTTTTAAAACTGATTCCCAAAAGTACACAAGTACAAAAGGTTACAGGATTTGTGCCCTAAAGCATACCTTTATTTGATTTTTAAAGTGATTTAAAATATCAATTTTCCCATTGGCGCAATCTGTGTGGCTGAGACACATTTTTCGTGCAGTGTAAAAGAGCGCTGCTGCTGATGCGGTGGCAACTCCAACCGAGCAAGAGAGGGAGAGCAAGCCGGGGCCCCAGCTCGAGGGAACTAAATGCGGCAGCAACGGCGGCCTGCAATCAGTCCAGAGCCTCCACTCGTGCCAACCGCATCAACTGCATCCATATCCATATCCGAATCCGTATCCGAATCCGTATCCGTATCCGCATTCGTATCCCAAACTAAAAGCGACACAAAAACATCAAATCGTTATTTGTTTATTGTTTTTTTTTAGTGCTAAAGTGCAATTTTTATTTTTCAAAATTTTTATTGGCAAAAACTTGTGTTAAAAAAATAGTTTTTATTTTTTTTTTCTTTTTTTGGTGAACATTTAATAAAAATAATAATAACAATAGGCCGCAGACCGCAAATCAATCCGAAACGCGTTTAAAACCCCGCTCAAGTCGCTGGAGAAAAAAACAGCGACAAGTGACTTTACGCAGAAGCGCCGCGGCAGCCGCAACTTGATCTTTCCGTAAATTTATAAACAACAATAAACAATACAACAGAAAAAAAAAAACTATATAAACTGCTCAAATATTTGCCAACTTGCCAACTTGTGCCGTTGTCTCTGCGATCATCTCCGTCTCGAGTTACGAAATCCACAGCCCCCCGAAGTCGACGTCTCTGATAAGAAGCAGCCGCAGTCGCAGCAGCAGGTGAGTACTGTCCATGGGCGTAGGAGGGGGTTAACTTTACAATTTTATATCTAAGAATATATTGTTATTATATTTTGTGACTATAATATGTTATTATAATTTTACTTTATTACTTTTTTTTTAATTATTTATGTTTAGTTTTCTCCGACCTGCAGCTTTCTAGTAAAATTGAAAGATAATAAAATTGAAAGATAATAAAATTTTAGCAGGGGAATGAGCCTTTCTATATATTTCTATATGTATATAAAATTTAATAGTATTTTTTTTCCAAGTAAGAAATTAAATTATTATTATTTTATAACTATTACCATATTCATTTGTTAAAAAAAAGATTTCCTCAAAACTGTAGTTATCTCGATAAATACTATTTATGGAGTTTTTAGTAAATTAATTTAACAATAATATAACTTTGCATAAACCCTTTCCTCTGCCTAAGCCACTGAATACTAGACAGAAATAGAAAGATAGAGAGAGAGAGAGATACTGCAGTGGAAAAGGCTTAGAGCGTTAGAGCGAGGGGTCTGGAGGTCTGTTAACTACAATGTTAGTTGGGAATTCTAACAGTTTTGCGGTGATTCCTGCGGTTTTCCTGCTAGTTGGCGCAAAAAGCGTTAGTTTTTATAAAAAAATCAATGTTTTATTAATATGTCCCTATAACTATAGTTAGAATAGAGAGAGTTATATATTATTATTATTTTAACATCGAAAAAATATTAAAAATAGTAAAATAAAACAAAAATAAATAATAATATATAAAAAATTATCTAATAATATAAAAAATAAAATATTCGTAGCATTTTTGTGAGGTGTAACATAATTTTAAAAGATTTTAAATCCGGCGTCAGCAAAAAATTTAAAAAAAATCAACAAAGTTTTATTCATATTTTTATAAATGTTACATTGAGTATGAAATTAAATCAAGTTTCTATCCTGTTAAGTCTATTTTGGAATGAATTCAGAACTTAAAATCAAATAAAATCAAAATTTAATCAAATAAAAAAAATAAATAAAGAACATATCACACTTTAAATGAACTTTATATCATTTATAGATAAACTCTAAAACCCCATTTGCATCTTATGCTCATTTTTTATTACCATCCATAAATCTTGACTGACCAAAAACCGAGTGATTTTCGGTAATAAAACGGTTTTTAATTGACCAACAGCGAAATGTGACGGTTTCGTTGGCCGTTTTCGGTCATCCATGGCGGCGTTCTTAGGGCATTGGCCACACGCCAGCCCACGCGATTTCTATAAGGTACACGATACTATATATGACATATATAAAGCATAAAGCGTACATCTTTATTTCATTTTTATTTGATGGATGACCCATAAATGCGTTAAATGGATGTTCCCCGTCTGACGTCCGTAAAGGCTTTGATTTATATTAGATATTGTCTGGCAAATTGTTATCCGGATTAGGGGAATTATGATCTGAATATATTATTGGTGGGAGTGGAAGCCATTTTGGGGGAATTTATTGAAACGAATTGCTGTCATTTCAATTAGTTCACTGAGCATGAAAACAGGAAAACATGTAGGTGGCTTTATAGCGAAATATACTTATATAAGGAATGCATTTCCATTAAGTAAATATAGTTACGGCTAGTGAGATGTGGCAATCATAAGGCTGGATGCAAATGCGTTCAGACACTTATCGCCTGGCCAGAAGAGGCTGTTGGGGCTGCTGTTAACTTGGCTTCAAGTTCAATTGCTGATCGGCTTGCCAGCGTGATTGTGTTTGCCCAATTGTGGTTTTGAACTTGTTTGGCTTTTGGCCGGGCGGACCGGCCTCAGATTCGCCAGATTTATTGCCAATTGACCGAGCCCCAGTCCGTTGATGTTAACCAAAAGCGAAGCCAGCTCAATGAGCAGCAGCGAACAGGTGCACCGTCGAAAAAAAACCCAGCACTTGTAACTTGTAATTAAATAATTATCAACAAAATAATGATAACAAAAAATACTAGGAAAAGTTAGAACATAATTTAACTTTATTTTTGATGTATTTTAAAAAATTAATTGGTTCTTTGGCACTTAATACTGATATTTTCAATATAAAACTACTTTTGGAGATTTGAAATCACCTACAATGCCGCCCAAAAGTATGCTACAAAATTTTATAACTAATAAAAGTATGTATATTATGTAATAAAAGTATGTAATTAAGTATGTATCTTTCTGATCTGTAAAAAGTTTTTTTCTATGGTAACGATAGAATAATAGGTGGCTTTTTCTCAGTGTAAATCAGCATTGTTGCACAGTTCTCTCTGGTTTTCATTTACACTGCAAATGCAGCCTCATACTGTCCATGTTCGATTGTTGCCATTTACGGGGGAAATGTCACAACTCGCTGGCCGATTCTTACCGATTCTGGCCCGGACCAGACTCTATAGTCTCTCTATAGCCTCTGGCCGATTCTGGCTCGCCTCGTTCGCCAGTGCCCATAACACTGATCATGATCGATGGCAGACAGCTATATATACAAACATATATTACTCAACACCAGCAACGACAAACTATCAAATAAATCAGCATGGGAATAATTCGCAGCGAAATAAGTTGCATCATCGATCGAGAAATAAAACTTTAAATTGCACTTTTTGATATTGATTCTAAAGGATTATCTTTGTTTTGTTTTATGTGATATTATTCTAAAGGATTATCTTTATTTTGTGTGTATCTTTCAGTCTCCTTTGCCATGGAAGTGGAATGCGATTTGGGTGATATTCAGAATGAGGAGTTGTTAAGGAAAATGGTAAGTTGGGAAGCTGAAATTTAAACTATATATAATAAATGTGGGAAATATTTTATTAATATTAATATTAGGTTTGAAATCATTTTAAATACAACCTTAAAGTAGGCAACAAATTATTACTTACATTATTATTTGAATACTTTTAGACTGAGTTTAAATTTATTTATTAGTATTTTTGAAAGAATTTGTTTTATGATACAATTTTTTACACTTTTTCAAGGCTCAGCCAAGAACTTAGAACTAAGTACTTAGTATTTACTTAGTATTTAATTTAAAATTATGGAAAACAGATATATTTTTGCCAGTTCAATGACTCCTTGATGGACTTGTGTGTCCCCGTTTTCAAAGCCCAAGTGCCAGTGGAATTGCCTTTAAAGCCCTGGACACTTGGCTCGAGAACTGGCCGGAGAGGAGTCCGGAGTCCGGACAACGGACCATATAGCCATGGTTTGTTAGTCAGTCACCCGGTTCAACCTGACCAAATTGGGTCATTTATGGGGTTGCCTTACTGTAGCCGGCTTTCGCGTGGGACGCTTTTTAGCTGTCGCTAGTCGCTGACTTGGCTCAGACATTTGCAATAATCGTTAAAAAGTCGTTAGAAAAATCTATGGAAAAACGATGACGATGTCGATGTCGATGTCGAGCCAAAAATAATAAAAAAAAAACAGAGAAAGAAAATGATCTATCTAACTGCATTAATGAAGAATAACAGAGAGTCGGATATTTTAGTATCGAAGAGGAGAGTACTCTTTGTTGCTTTCAAAAATATATTATACTATTTTATACAAATCTTACGAGATTATGGGGCTATCTATTAGATATATTATTAATTGTATTATTTTATTTAACTACACATTATTTATTAAATATACGGGGGATGCTGAAATCCCCTAAAATTTGATACCTCAAACTATTTATTGCATTCTTGTCATGAAGTTTTTTAGGGAAATTCAAATCTTTATTAATTTTTGATACATGTTTTTTTAAATAAATTGAAAAAGCACAAAAAAATTATAGAAAGGTGTTCAATTCAAAGATTTTAACTTTCGGGGCATGCTTTTTGGTGTAATTTTTAAAAGGTTTCAATTCCGAATAAAATTCTAAGATAGCTCTGTTAATGATTTCTTTTTATTAAAATACCTAAGTAAAAAAAACTATTTTAACAAATAAAAATATTATAAAAGAAAGCTTTTCATATTAAAACTTAGAAATATAAACTTTTTACAGTATTTACAGTAGTTTTTTTTAACATTATCAAAAAATGTTAACTACCTTCTGTTAGAGTAACAGACGAAAGAAGAAGCAGCAACAGCAGACGATCTTCGACCCACGCAGTCGCGTCGCAGCTTGAGAGAGAAAAAGAGATAGAAAGAGTCTCTCTCTCGGGCAGGAGATAAAGGAGAGACAGAGAGAGAGAGAGAGAGAGAGAGCGGCAGCAGCGACAAATTGGGATGCTGCTGCGGCAGGCAGCGACCGTTCGACTGATAAAGCCAGCGATGACTCATTGGCCATGAATCAATTCCAGCTCTTGGCCTCTGAGCCCCGCTGTCCGCCGCTGGCCTCCTTCATCTCCTGCTCCTTCTACGCTTTCTGCTGTTCTCCTTTGCCGTTGCCTTCTCTGACTCCTTCTCCTTTCTCTTCCATCTCTCTTCTGTCTAAATCTTATCTCCTCTTGCCTCTCCTGCCACTGGCGATGACGCCATACATGGCCTGTTAGGCAGGGATGCCAAACTTTAAAAATTATTTCTAAGAAATGTTTTTTATTTTAAAGTTTATAGATTTTTTTTATACTAAAAATTTCAAAATTAGACCATGCTGGAGCACAATGTGGCACGTACTTTTCGTGGCATAATTTCTAAGTCGCTAATATTAGTCATGAGCCTGCTATATAAAGTTCTGCTCTTCGAATTAAGCTTCCTATTTTGTTTTCTATAGTTTAGCTAAATGTTAATTCGTATCTTAAGTTTTTATATACAGCATTGTTTAATCAAAGAAAACGACTTTAAATTTAATAAATACTTTCGAATCTTATCTCCCGAACGCAATTTCAAAACAATTTCTTATCTTATCGCAGTCAAAAAGTTAGTATAATTAGAAATATCAATTCGCTTAATACACTTAATTTACGCTTATTAAACTTTTTATTTATACTATGTGAAAAAGTAAAGAATTAATTGAAATCTTCGATGTTTTTGATTGTGCAAATATCGATTTTAAATTGATAAGCATCGAAATTTTATCACCTCTTTTAAATTTATTAAGATTATTTATAAATTGTTTACAATTTCGTTATTAATATATCTTTAAAATAAAATTTTAGATCGATTATCTTTAAAGTTGTATCATCTCAAGTCTTTAAGCCTAAAGTTAAAACATTTTGAGTTAAATAATATAACTATTTAATATTTCTGTAGTATTCATTCATATTTTTGTAGTTTCTTAAATTTTAAAGCTTGTTATTCATTAAATTTGACATCCCTGGGCGGCTCGAAAGCCGCTCAGTTGGCTTCAGAACCTGACCAAATGGATCAACCCGAGAGCGTT
Organism: Drosophila watanabei; assembly: GCA_008042575.1. Classification (NCBI taxonomy): domain Eukaryota; kingdom Metazoa; phylum Arthropoda; class Insecta; order Diptera; family Drosophilidae; genus Drosophila; species Drosophila watanabei. The sequence continues at coordinate 76,906 of VNJS01009296.1, read as the reverse complement.
GGCTGGCTCTTGGCCCTGAGACTGAGCCAGCGACTGAGACTTTGACTTCGACTTCGACTGCGGCTTCGATACAATTCGATTCAATTCAATTCGATTCGATTCCGCCAGACAGAGAGCCGAAGAAACGCGTGGGTCGGTCCAGCCATCGGCTGCGGAATAAATCAATGAGCCAGAGTTGAACTGGCACACACGGCGAGCAGGACGGAAAATAAATAAAAAATAAATAAAAAATTAAAGTCGGAGACACCCGCGTATGGCAAATGGCCAAATGCAGCAAGTGGCGGCCACCGAACAGTGGACACCACAGACCGGGACTAGACATTACAGTGGGTCGGGCGGCCGCTAGTCACGACTAAGTCTGCGTCTCCGTCTGCGTCTGCGCAACGTCTGCGCCAGCGCCAGCGATGAGTAATTTTTCTTTTTTTTCGTGTTAAGATACAAAGAATGGTGGGCAGCAGCAGCAGCACAGTTCGGAGTGGTTAGGCCAAAAATAGTCTCAGAGAAAATAGGTGTCTATTATTAACATTGTTATTAATTATTACTGCAACAATGACGCCCACCCAATGGGTGATTTATCAAAAGCCTCAAAACCAAAATCGAACACGTTCCAATGCAATTCGCAGCGACGGATGAGCCATGTCCGCAGGTTAAGTAAATAAATAACGAAATACGTTAAATATTTCATTTGTCGAGAAAGGAAGTGGGTCTTGAACCCTTTAATATTTTTACAGTTTTCTATGTATTACGATTGATAATGTTAACATATAGTATAAGAAATTGTTTGTATCATTTTCAATACAATATGTCAACATTTATCATTTTTAAATACTTCTAAAATAGAAAAAATATACCAATGAATAAATAAAGATGTTATTACGATTGATAATGTTAACATATAGTAAGAAATTGTTTGTATCATTTTTAGTACAATATGTTAACATTTATCATTCTTAATTACTTGTAAAATAGAAAAAATATACCAATGAATAAATAAATATGTTATTCAGGAATTGAAACTTTATAAGAATTTATTAATTTTAATTTTTTTTAAATTAATTTGAGTTTTTTTCTTTATACATATTGTTTGATATTCATTACTTTCTTTTTTTATGTTTATAATTTAATCATAATATCTGTCTACCTTTTTCTTTTCTTTTCGTTTTAATATTATTATTATTTTTTTTAATTTACATTTATTTGCAAAAATACTTATTTGGCTGTTTTTCGTAATTCGTCCCACTGTGCCCCGTGTCGCCGGTCGCGTCATCTTCGTTTATTTGCCGTTTTTTCGTATTCGGTCATATCTCGGCTCGCTGCCCGCTTCACTGCTCGCTGCGCTGTCGGCGCCGCTGCCGGCGTCTAAGCTGGCGGCCACTTTAGGCGGCTTTGTGATTCTGATTGGAAACTTCAGTCTGATTTTGGCTCGATCGCTTGCAACGTGTCGACGCTCGGTGAAAAATAAATACGAAAAACGTAAACCACAAGTCACAACTACGATAACTTTATTTTTTTTTTCTTGCGCTACAACATTTATTTATTTATTAAATCAAAAAATAACTAAAATCGAATAAAATAAAAGTAGAAAGAGGACAAGGATTGGTCGCACCTTATTTTTTTTTTGCCATCAAGTGTTTTATTACGTGCCTTTCTTGCCGGTTCAACAAGAACAACAACGAAAGGAGAAATAACTCCAACTCCAACATTAATCAACAACGACAGCAACAACAACACCAACGAGAAGAATTCGGCAAAACAAAAAGAAAGAATAACAAAAAGGCAATCTTTTTTACCTGAGGTAATTCCTTCTGTCATTTCGACATGAAAAAAAATCCCCCGAGCAGAAGAATCTGCGAGGCTACATATCTCTCTTTCTCTCTTCTCTTCTCCCCCTTTTTCGCATATTAACTTTCACACTTTCGCACAGTTTAACCTTTTTTTTCCCTGTCGCCTTTTGCATAACAGTTAGTAACTGTAGAAACGTCTTAAGATACAGTCATCGGTTCTTACACGGGAATTAGGTTTATAAATTTATCATGAAAAGGTTTCAAGTTGGAATAGGGAATAGCGTGGGGGCGGCTCTACCCCCATAAATCAATATATCGACGACAGCAAATGCCGTTATTATCCTTACAATTTCTTTGATTGCCTGGGAAAGGGGTCAAGTGGTGAATTTTTAAAAGGAAAAGCAGCTAGGATACAATTTTAAAGTTTGTAAGAATGTAGATAATAATAAACCTAAAATGTTGTATAATAATATTTCTTTATCCCTCAGAACTTTTTGTGAACCTAAAATCTGCACTTAAAGGTTTTTGAAATATATTTTTAACAAAAATTTACATTCAGGTTATAATTAATTCACTTAAATCGATTTTTGTAAACAAATTTTGCATCTTTTCAAAGTAAAATCGTTTTTTTGCATTAAAATCATCGAAAAAAAGAGATTATCTCCTAAATAAATAAAATCAGATAATTTGGGTTAATAAATAATCTTTTTAAATCAGGATAGTAACACAAATAAATTAGATAATTTTCTAAAAATAAATTATTTAATGTTTATTTGCATATCTTTTAATATTGAATCTTTATAAATAAATTAATAGTTAAGTAATTTTAAATGAAAATAATAAATTAATACATATTTTGTAGTTTTATTCTATTGATTTACTGTAACATTTACATGTTACCCTTTTGATATTATTTGTACTGCTATTACCTTACCTTGTTGAGGCAATTATTTCAATTAGCGAACGACACCTGTTCCCTGTAGCTGTATCGGTAACTGTATCTATATATGTATCTATGTAGCTGTATCTCTATCTCGGCCATGTGGCTTGCAAACAAACGAAATAACAAACGGATCTTATCGGGGTGGAAGCTACTTGTACAGCTCGAGGATCCCCTGGCCAGAACAGCTGACGATCGGGGGATCGGGTTTGGGTTCGGGTTGGGGGCTTTTATATATGCTAATCAAAAAATAGGGAGGAGTGCATCTAATTACACGGGAAAACAAGTTACCCACCGCCGTGGGCTGTTGGCCTTGGCAACTGTTCTACGCTTTTCTAGAGCCACAAAACCAGATCACAGATCTCGCCCAAGGGTTCTATTTTTTTAGTGTTTTTTTTTGTGATTTTTGATTTAGTCCGTAATTATCCATAATAATTGCTCTCCATTGTCGGTTGATAGATAGATGTTACCGATAAATCGTAAATCTTTTTGTTCTTTTTTGCATATGTTTAAATTGGAAAATGTGTAAAAACACACTCAAGAAAAAAGGAAAATAAAGCTCTCGATTTGAAATTGTTTAAAATTTATACAATACAAGTTCTACAAATCATAATTTATAAATTTGTAAATATAGCTTGGGTTTTTTATTGCTATTATTTAGGTTTCTTTATAAAAGAATCTAGGGAAATATTGTTGTACTCAAAACTAATTAACATATTAAATTAATAACAATCTCACTCATAACCTTGGCTCTGAATTAAGCCAACTTTAATTTGAGAAAAACCTGGGCAAGTTGCTCTTTCCGGCCACGAGAAACAAAACAGCAAATAAATACTAACAAAAAAACTCCACCTGCACTAATGACTTTAGCTCCGATAATTGTTTGGAATATATATACATATACGCCATGCATTATGATATTTCCTACTATTTAGTTTGGCGAGTATGAGATCATTTTTTTTGGCAAAAACAGAATTAGGTAATATTAGTTAAGATCTGAAAGAACTTAAAGATAATTTGAATAGTAATTTTAAATTTGTTTTTATAAATGATACAATTTTTATATAAATTGATTACATACCATTTTTCAAGAGGATTTTATGGTAACAATCATATTTATAAAGATTATTTACTATGTTATATAAAAATATTTATAATAACTGAAGTTAATAGTTCTGAAAAAATAATATAAATATTCTATGCAGTAATTGAAAGTTTTATATTATATATAGTAACAAATAATTGAAATATTTATTCAAAATTCAAACTCCATTTAATGTAATTTATATAATTTTTGTTTCTGTGTGGGTATAATATAATATATCACCTATTGGATTGGGGGCTCTGTGGCATTATAATTTCCCACACGCTTAGCCGCTTTGACAGCTGTCCATCGATCACAGAGAGACCCCAAAAATTGAGTTATTTCCCAGGCACCAAAGTGGGTCCAGTTTTTCGGGGTTTTTGGGTTTTAGCTTTTCGGTGCTTTATATGCACGCAGCGATGCCATGAAAGTGCTCCACTTTTTTAGAACTCGACTTGGTCGCCTTTATAGAGCCACCTGAGAGGGGGGAGCTGGGGGGAGGCTATGTCATACCCAAAATAAGACGCTGACAGCAAAACCAAAAAACACACACAAACATAATAAACATGTTTCTCTGACGTCGCTGCCTCTCGCTGCACAATGACACAATTTAAAATATACTCAATTCTAGATTCGACGATTCTCCGATTCTCGATTGGTTGGACATCGGCAATTAGGTCACTTTAATATGCATATATATATCTACATTTATCTATAGCATGCACTCGGTACAGAGATTGAGAACTGGCATCGGGAATTGAAATTGAAAATAAAAAGTAACAATTAACGCCGGCAGCAAAGTGCAAATACTGAAAGAAATAATAATAGAGTTTAACGTGACTTAAATTGTGGGTTCTTATAAGATTTTTGGGGATTATAAATTATTATAAATAATATATAATTATATGTAATAATTACCATTAGTACATACTTTATCAGCTTTCATTTGAAATTAATTTTCTAGCAATAATATAGAAGAATTGTTTTATTTTATCATTATCTACAAAGAAATCATATATTTTTAGGTACAGTTATTATTTTAAAATATTTAATTCAATTTTTGATTATTTAATAAAAATAATCAGGTATAGTTTTTATTATCAATAAACTAAACAAAAAATGGTATAACTTTTTATATTTAATTTTCATACACAGAATAATAAAAGGCTTAACTTAATTTAATTCTCTTTAACTGACTTTGGTTTAATCGAAATATATTATATGCATATCAAGTAATATTTATCAGTAATACTGATATTACCCATAATCGCCGATAATTACCTGTATTTTATTTTTTTTTTATCTTTATTAAAAGCCTATCTGCCACGTTTTGTATGATTTCCTATATTTAAAATGTATTAAATATTTATTTAAGACCAATATCTCACGTTTTAACTGTTTCCTATATTTATTAATCTGGGGAATTCGGATTAAAATTAATATAAAAACCAAGCCTTATCTTAAAAGAACAAATTAAAAAGGAAAAAGTATTGATATAACACAAAGTAAAATGTATTTTATTTTTTATTTATTGCAAAACCTTGATAAGTACCATCTCTGGCTCTGTGTGCGTGTGCAATGATGACCCCTTGACCTTCCCTAGCACTCTCTCTTTTTTCTTTCCCGTTCATGCCATGCGTTGATTTCCTCTCAATTAAGTTTTTAATAAACTTTAATTTCAATAACAAAAACGATTTGTTTTTGCCAAAAAAATAACGCGAATCGGAGGTCAACACCGGCTGACACGACAGCTAAAAATGAACAACGGCACAACGAAAAATATAAATAATAATAATAAACCAACAACAACACCAAACAGAAAACAGAAACTTCAAAAATAATTTATCAGCATTCGCACGTCACGTCATCCGCAGCAGCAGAGCGATCGAGTCAGTGAGTGCGAGGGAGAGGGAGAGAGAGAGACAGCTCCCCATCATTCCTCATCATTAGGCCTGCGGTCGACGTCGCTGTTGACGCTGGCGCCGGCGTTGACGCCCCAACAGGTTGCCACTACCGCTGCCGGCGTCGCTGCAGAGGTGCGAAATCGGCTGCTGCTGCTTCTTCTTCTTCTTATACTTCTGTCTCTGTATCTCTGCCTCCGCCTCCTCCTCATCTTCTTCTTCTCAACTGGTTATCACGGCACTTTTAGAAATTACGTCATTCGGGCAGAGACAGCGACAGAGGCAGCGAGAGCGCAATGCACTGAAAAGAAAATAAAAACTTGAATTGCAATTGAAAATTTGATTAAAAAATTTTTTTTAATTATAAATTTTAAAGTAAAAATGTATTTATTTAATATAAATATATACTCAAATATTTTTTGTGAATGAATGTTTTTTTTTATTAAAATCTCGCAAACTTTCGCTCAAAAATTGTTTTCAGTGCTGGCCTCAGCAACGCCAGCAGAGGTGTTTCAAGACGCAGGTCTAGACTGCGACCACGCGACCAGTTCTTGAATACAAAACAAAAATCGACAAAAAAAATCACAAACAAACAAAAGCTGAGTTGCAAACTTTTTGCAAAAACACAAACGCACACACACACACACTCAGCTAGCTCTTCTCTCTTTGATTTCTTGCATTTGTTTTTTATTTGTCTTTATATTTGTTTTATATGTTTCTTTTTTTTTGTGAATTGGAAATGCGAATCTGTTGATTTGGGCGAGTGAAAGCGCTTAATGTGATGGCCGGCGATCGAGCAAGAGCGCCATCTGTTGAAAAGAAAGCAACACAACTAAAGCTATCAATCATGAAGATTTCTTCATAAGAAACAGTAAATCTTCCAAGAAGATTATGAGAATTATAAAAAACATTAATTACATTTTCCTAGGGGCTTTAATCCTTAAAATTGCACTAAAATTTTGATAGTTTAAATAAGTATTTTTAACAATTATAAATTTATCTTTAAGTAATCGGCGATGAAACCAAAAAAAAGTAGAAAGTAGGTTTTCGTTAAAAGACATTTTTTATCATACTTTTCTAGAGATTTTTCAAAATTTCATATGTTACGTTGAAAGATGACAGTTATAAAGTCTGTAAAATACATTTTGTTTAAAATTTAGTTTTAACATTTTAACATATTAATGAAACCAAAGTTGAAAAGCATTTTTAATATTTAAATAATAATCGATAAATTTTCGATTTTAAAAAATAATGCAAGAACCTAATTTAAAGTTTAAAAAATCGGCTAGCAACCTCAACCTCAAATTTCGAGCTTTCTAAATTATTCAAATTAATTTCCTCATATAAAAACTTAATCGTTTTATGACACTCTCTTTATAAATCTTAGTATTTCAGCTTTCCATTTTTTATCTATAAAAATCTAAATCTTAATCTTAAAATTATTCATAATTCCACTTCCTGTACTGTATTTTTTTTTTAAGGAAGTTTCCCCCATTTCATTAACTAAAATTAAAACAGTTGACGAAGCTGTAGAGTCAGCATTTTGCATATCTTTCTACATATATATATATATAGGTATATATGTACAGATGTGGATCGAGCGAGGTGTCATTATTGTTAATACAAATGTTATTTGACGTTGTTTTCGCGCTTGAGCTAAAGGTGATATCACCGCTGCCGCCTCGACTCGATTCGATTTTTGTTTGTTTTTCCATAATTTTTTTTCTTTTCTTTTTTTTTTTTTTGTTCTTGCTAACAATATTGTGAGAGCTCTGTTTAGATTATTGTTTAAATAAATGCCTGGACTCTTTGTTGGCGGATCCGCTTATCGGTCAGCTGGAATTGCCAATGTTTTATTTATAAGCTGGAAACGTCAGCCATTTGATGTTTGATTTCGATTTCTTTGATAAGTGAGAAATGCCAGGTAATTGGAGTGAATAACTGTTGTGATAACTACATATATATATATACCGGGGACTAGCTTATAGACTTATCTTTTTGGAATTGTGTAATGATACTTCTTAGATGCATTATTACGGGGAACTAAGGAGGGAACTATTGGCTTATAGCATATATTATTATTATTATTATTATTTTTGTTTAAAATAAAATATCTATGTTTAGAGAATTTAATTTTATTTTTTATAAAATTATTTATGGGTTGTAATATTATATAATAAAATGGTGTAACTATTTAAAGATTTTCTATTCGATCTGGCTAAGAATTGATATTTTTATAGAAAAATCAATAACCATGAATAGTATATGTATATTTATAATTCTATATTATTATATATAAATTTATGAAATTCGGTGGGCAGCTTTTATATTATAAAATGTATAATTTTATATGCAAGAAAACGATAAATGTCTATATTTTACCAACTCAATTTTTTGATAATCGAGAATGTATTTTAAATTTAAAAATATTTATAACGAATTGTGATTTCTTGAATACTTTAATGTTATATTTAATCCATCAATATCTGAGTAGTTTCAAAAATTTTAATGATTTTATGGGTTTGAAAGTTGATTCTTAACATTTTTGACACTTATTTTAACTTTTGAAAATACTTTCCTGAATTGAAAAGAGCTTTTTCAATGATCAATCTCGATATATCCGAGTCTGAATCATTCTATTTAGCTTGTTACCCCTTAGTCTGTGTGTAATCCCAGCCATTTTTGGTCATCTTGGTTGCTTCTGCCATTGAAACCAGTGATCTCTGTTGGGGGCGTCATCTCGATCTCTCTCTAGATCTTGGCCAGAACAGATATATATATATATATATTCTATATGTAAGGCCGCTCATGGGCTGAGTCAGTAATGTGTGTGTGTTGGCTGAGACCGGCTAATTGGCGGAGGAGGAGCCGCACTAGACCGAGATGGAGACGGAGCCGAGAGACAAGAGACAAGAGATCGGGATCGGTGGCCGTAAAAGGCAATCCGAGCGCTTTGCTGACGGCGACAAGCGCGTGGGGGCAATGGGTACTCCACTTTTTGCTCCACTCCAAGCTCGAGCACGAGTTCCAGTTCACTTAACGCTTAATTGGCTCAAGGACGGGGTCACATGTAGAGAGATATAAGCTATAGCTAATATATATATTCCCCTTCTTTTCGATCCCTTTACAGTGGCAGCAGTCGGAGGACAGCGAACGCAAGAAGCAAATCCGATCGCATCTCTACAAGCTGCGCGAGTCGCGACTTTGCAATCTCTACAGGCACGAACCGGATCATACCAGCCCGACCATGTCGGAGACGCCCAACGGTAATGGAACCCTGGCCGGTTATGGTGCCAAGGGTCCTCTGGCCGCCAGTCATGGGGACGCACTTCTCGACCAGAACTTCCAGAGTCTCAAGTCGAAGGAGGTTCGGGACTCGACCAGTCCCACGCACGAGCTGCGTTTCCATTCGATGACCCTAACGCAGCCGAATACCACGGGCTGGGATGTCCAGACCTCCTCGGAGGTCAGTCCCGATGGCAGGGCTTATCGCACCGAAACTCTGGCCAAGACAGATGGTAAGTCTTTCGGTTGTGGTTACTTTTCTTGTCTCATGGCAGGGACACAGGCACAGACGTCTGGGGGGGGGGGTCTAGGCCAGTGTCCTTCCAAACCCTAACCCTGGTGAAGTATTTCTTTTATGTGTTTAACCCCGAAACTCTGTTTGTTCTGTATGTCCATGTCCACCACTTCAACCTACAACCTACAACCTTCGACCTTCAACCCTCAACCGACAACTTTCGACCCATGACCTGACCCCGACAATCGCAGGTGTGGAGAAGCTCAATGGCGGCGGCCTGGCCGAGTTCAAGGGCAGAAACGAACAGCGATCGAGTGCCTCGCACCAGGGCGATGACAAGAACTTTGTGAAGCAGGCCTCGGAGAGCTCCAAGACCCAGCTGCAGGAGAAGGTTGTCTTTGGCGATGAGAGCAGCGGTCGCACCGAGATGAAGATGAGCTCAACATCCACCTCGTCCTCCTCCAAGGTGGTGTCCTCCTCCTCAACGGTGGAATATGGCGACGAGCCGCGCTATCTGCTCGATGGGCCGGAGAAGCCCCAGCAGCACCACCACCAGCAGCAGCAGCAGCAGCTGCATCAGCGTGAGTGGGAGGATCAGAGGCGTCAGCAGGAGCAGCGTTACCAGGAGCAGCTGCAGCGACAGGAGCAACAGATTCGCCAAGAGCAAATCCAGCGCCAAGAGGAAATCCAGCGTCAGGAGCAGCTGCAGCGCCAGGAGGAGCGCTTCTCGGAGAGCCGCGAACAGAGCAACACCACCCGGAATGTCCAGACCCAGCAGCACTACGAGGAGAACAAGCGCTATGTGGACATGGACAAGGCTTCGCCGGAATATCAGCAGCATGTCCAGCATCTGATGTCACAGCCCGGCGAGATTATATCCAATACGGTGGAGTACCCAAAGCCCAATGTCAAGATGATCACCACGGTCAAGCGGCTGCCCGATGGCACCATCGTCAAGAACAAGCGCTACGAGACCGAGCAGCTCACGCCCAGTCACAGCCAGACCCAGACCCATAACCAGACTACTCATAACCAAAATCAGGCCCACAATCAGCGACGTGTCCAGCAGGATGTCCAGGACCACAGCCACAGCAGCCAGCTGCGCGATGTGGTGGATAATGTGGAGCAGCAGCAGCAGCATGTGACACAGTCGCAGCAGAGCTCCTTCTCCTCGGTAAAGAAGTCCAGCCGTCGTTTCTCCACGGAGACCACTTCAGAAACCGTCGAGGAGTACGATGATCGTGGTCAGCCCCTGCCCCGAGTGCAGCAGCAGCCGCAGCAGTCGCATCAGCCGCATCAGAAGACCCCAACACCGGCTCAGACACCTTCGCACCATGCACCATCCCAACCTTCTTCCCGGCAGTCACCGGGACGGGACTTTAGCACCCATGGCTTCCCATCGGTGCGTCCGAACAAGCCCACCCAGGAGTATCCCTCCCAGAGACCCACCACCGAGGAAGTGGTGGTGGTGCGGTCTGAGAAGAGCCGCCAGGTGAAGCAGCACCAGACCACCAGCACCGAAACGGAGGTCCTCTCCGATGACTACCATCCACAGTCGCAGTCAACTCCCCAAAAGCTGAGGGAGGCACCCAGTTCGCCCAGTTTCAGCACGCATGGCTTTCCCTCTGTACGCTCCACTCCGCGTCCGGATCAGCCCGATGGCGAGGTGCCACTGACCACCAGGACAGTGTCGCGCAATCAGAGCGCCAATCGCAAGACCAACACGGAGCGTATCATTGAGACGCAGGTGGAGCAGCCAGGCACGGGCTCACCCCGCACCGTAAGTCCGCGTCGATCTCAGCCACGCGAGGCGGAGGCGGCACCAGCTCCAACCCGGGGACCGGCCGGGAAGCCCAGTCAGAACCGACCCAGCACCAACTCTGGATCAAGTCCAGCCACCAAGACGACCGAGACGGTGACGGTGACCCGGAGGCAGCTCCAGAAGGAGCGGGAAGTGGATGCCGCCCATAGGGCCTTTGCCGCCTCGCTGCGCAGCAGTTCGCCAGCGGAGAGTACCACATCGGTGGGATCCCAACATCATCCTCATCATCATCAGACGTCCCATCATCAGACGCCGCGCTCCAGCATCTCCTCGAATCGCACCTATCGCCGGGACATGCGTGAGGGCTCCCACGAGAGCCAGGCGCCGTCGGAAACTAGCCGGATTAGCTCCAGCACGGTGACCAGGCATACGACCGGCGGAACCACCACCAGCACCACCACAAAGACGACCAAGAAGCCAAGTCCAGTGGTTAGTCGAGGTCCCAGCGAGCCCAGGTCGCCAACACCGAAGGCGGGCCGAGGTCCCAGTGAGCCGAGATCGCCCACTCCAAAGGCGGGGGGAGGTACGGTGACCACCACAACGACTACGACCACAAGCAGCACCATTAAGGGAAGTCCAGTGCCAGCCCAAGCTCCAGTTTCCCCAGCTCCAGCTCCTGCACCAGCCAGTCCTGCTCCAGGTACGAATTAGAGAAAAAAAGAGACAAAAGCTCAAGTAAATAAACCCACATGACTATATATACTATATAATGCTATATAAATATTGGAACCTATGAACTATGTATATGAATGTATATCCTTCAGATAACAAGCTATCACAGTATACGTATACTACCACTAAGCCTGGCGATATATTCTCTCTGCCACCAACTACTCCTCCTACTATTAACAACGAACCAACACTAACCACCACCACCACCAACAACAAGAACAACAACAAGACAACAACCACCAAGAAAAACCAAGAACCAACGAAATCCGTAACAGAAAACATAACCGAACCCGATTCCCAGCCGATTCGCAAGCTCCAGGTGAGCGCCAATGAGGCAAAGTCCGGGTCGGTGGTGGCGGAGGAGGCGCCCTGTGTCCGTCGTCACTATTACCAGCTGGGCCAAGAGGGGGACGAAGCAGCCCCCGACGGGAGCTCTGGGACGACCCCTGGTAAGGCTTGAAAACCCGAACACGAACCGCAAAAGAAAAATTATGAAACTCTGTACACTTTTAACTATGCTATAAACTTCTTTTTTATTTTGGAACTTTTTGCAAATAAAAATTAAAAATAAAACAAATCAAACTGAATTGTTCAAACACGAAACTGAAATTGCACTGAAAGAAAAAAATAAAACTGAATTAAACACTGAATTGGGAATGCAAATGGGCAATGCCGAGCAAGGGAGCGAGAGAGATCTTGCTCTACCAAGTCTAACTTTTCCTCATTTCCTCGAGAGCTTTCCACTAATGGGTACTACCATCGGTCTTTGCCTGAGGTTAAGCCTTTGCCTGCCTGCGCCTGTAGAAATCTGCTAACCTCTAGTTAAAGTTGCTAGTTGAAGCTGCTGCCAGCGTAGTTGTGACTAACTATTCTAACCCCTAACTATCACCGTAGACACTCACACACCCTAGCGCACACACACATAGCGGTTGTAGATGTAGAACGAGAGATCACTTAGAGATCACTTAGAGATCACGATCCCTCCCCCCAAAATCTTATGCCCTGATCCGTTGCAGCCAGCAAGAAGCCGCATCCGCAACTGAGGAGGCAGTCCCAGGAGGAGCCGGAGCCTCAGCTAAGGCGTAGCTCCAAGTCGCCAGGCGTTCAGAGAGAGACAACCTTTGAGGGTCGTCGTGTCTCCCAGCCGGTAGAGGAGGTTCAGGATCAGCTGGATATCGAGGAGCTGATCATTATCGAGCAGGCTAACGGGGCTCCAAGGGCAAATAGTCCCGAAAAGGGTCCCAGGGCCACGCCCAGGCAGAGTCCAGAGAAGGAGCAACCGGGCTTCAAGCCATTGAGGGTCCAGCCTCAAGTCTCGTCACGTCAGAGTCCTGAGAAGCAATTGCCAAGGACTCAGACACCTGAAGGAAGCCAACCTGCAGGTGTCCCCGAAAAACAAGTGCCACGTGCCCAAAGTCCCGAAAAGGGACCTCAGCCACGTGTCTCACCCCGACAAAGCCCTGAAAAGCAACAACAACAGCCGATGAAGCCACGTCAGAGTCCCGAAAGGATGCACCGAGCAGAGGACGAAATTTTCCGTAGCACCATTACCACAACCGAAAAACGAACAACCCACAATCTTAACGAAGAATTCTTAACGAACGAACGAGATCATCAGACGACTAACGATAGGAAACCCCAAGCTCCTAAAGAACCAACTGAAGAAGAACCGAAATCAAAGCCGCAGGAGACCATTGAGAGTCCCGATGGTGGTTTCCTTTCCAAGGGAAACGATGTCGAGCCAGAACCTGAGGAGAACAAGTCGCCCACGTACCGCAAGAAGGGCCTAACACGTCGCGAGACCTTCGAGGATCGCTGTCGCAAAATTTTGGGCATGGAGGAAGATGGTGACACTCAGGGAAACTTTACTCAGCGACCGGAGAATGAGGATGATGATGACGAGGATGACAAGAAGAATATTACCCAGACCACAACCATTGAGACTATTGAGGTAAAGATCGAAGATTGTCCCGATGACGACGACGATGATCAGCCACGTCGTGTCACTGAGACATTTGTGGTACGTACTCAGCCCAAGATAAAGGTGGATGAAGAGCTTCTCGTTGATGTGACCGAGTCCGAGGAATTGGAAGTTCTTACCAAGGGAATAGAGAGTCCTAAATATCCCAATGAGCAGGAGCAGGGTCCCAGAAGTCCAAAGAAGCAGCCAGGCTCCACGTATCCCAAGAAGGAAGAACCCAGCAAGTATCCGACAAAGCCAGAGAGCCCTAGATCTTCCAAGGAACCTGAAACCCATAGATATCCCAAGGAACAAGAAACTCCAAAATATGCCAAGGATCAAGAAAGTCCAAGGTATCCCAAAGAGCCAGAGCAAAAGAGCCCCAAAAATCCCAAGGAGGACGCTGAGACAATTAATGTCAATGAGGAGACCACTATCGTCATAACCAAGCAAGCCGGCTCCAAGTCACCTTCCCCAGAACGCCGAGTTCCCAAGAAGTCAACGTCTCCAACACCCGCCGGGGATTCACCCTCGGGCTCTCCCTCCTTTGTCAGGAAGTCTCCGGCCAAACCAGAGCCGAGTTTCGTTACCGAAAAGATCATCGATTGTCAGGGTAAAACCGTTGTCGAGAAGATCACTCAGCGGACGCGTTCGCCAAGTCCGAGCTCAGTCAAGAAGGCGCCTAGGTCGACACAAAAAGTGCCAGTAAAGCAGCCTGAAACGGAATCCGAACCAGAAAGGGACTCGGAGCCGGAGATCAAGAAGAAAACCAGTGTGAGCAGCATTACAAAAACCGAAACTGAGCGCCGGAACTCGCGTACGACAAAGGGAAAGCAGCCCCAGGCACCCAAGGAACCGCAATCGAAGGTACCAGCTCCGAAGAGTCCTCGCAAGGATTCCCTAACCGGTCGCAAGCGGGACAGTGTGGTGGAAGAGACTCGCACTACCACAAGCACTACGACCACAACAACACAACGACAGGGTCGTAAGCCCAGCGATACCAACGGTACTACCCCATCATCCATCAAGGATCGCCTCCGCTCTTCGCCGCGCAAGCAGAAGACTTCACCCCAGCCGGCTCGAACTCCCACTCCGGCACAGTCCCGTGGCCCCGAGGACAATGTGGACGGCGATTCCTCGTCGCCAGATGTTAGTCCTTCCCGGGTAAGCAACGAACGCCGACGTTCGAGCAACATTTCCGTGCACACGGAGATCATAATCGATCACACGGCTCCCAAATCGCCGAGGACCGAAAGGCGACCGCAACAACCAACAGTTACGGCCGCCAGTCCCATAAGGAAACTTCCGGTAACAGAGCGCAAGGAGTCGGCACCAGTGCCTCGGGTAACCCGACGCGACAAGACCGAAAAGGTGACCCGTTCCACCAGCGAGAATATCATCAAGGTGAGCGGCAGCGGCGGCGGCACAAAGCCATCCCACCATCCCGAAATGAGTAGCCTGAAGCCGGGTGGGGAAAGGACTAGACCGAGCAAGTGCTGCACCACCAAGACAATCAATCTCAGCGAGCAACGGCTTCACACCAGCACCGATATCGAGGGAGTTATCATCGATATTCAGCAGGCAAAGAGCTCGCGGGAACCGTCACCCGATCGCATTGTGCCAACTCCTGTGCCCGCGGAACTGGACACAGGCAAGCCACGTTACCCGGACGTCGTCCAGGAGCCAGACGACGAGCCGCGTCGCAAGCCACAGGTCACAAATATTCCCATCTTCGAGGAGGAGTCCCAGGCCTATGTGGGCTGTCAAATCTCCGAGTTGCGTAGCTCCAATGGCCTAGAGGTGGACATTCTGGACAATCCCACTGTGGAGGCGCCCAAGAGTTTGGATTACCCGGTAAATACACCCGATACGGATGAAAGCCTCTTGAGTGTCCACGAGAAGGTCTCCCGATTCACTCACTCCGCCGAAAAGGTGAAGCAGCCGCGGGCTTCGGCACCATTTAGCCGGGAGTTCGATACGAACACAAAGATACCGGAGAACGACGACTGTCTGCTGAGCATCAATCAAAAGGTGGACAAGTTTTTGCGCACTGCCGAAAACGTTACCAGGCCGGCGTCTCTCTCCCCCCGACCGGAAATCGAACGACCAAATCTGGAGGAGATCGACGAGGAGCTCCTTAGGGACGATTGCATCCTGAGCGTGTCCCAAAAGGTGAGCAAGTTTATCGATACAGCCGAGAAATTGGCCCCAACCGTGCCACAGAAGTCGCCGCGTCTGGTTGCCAACATCGAACGCCACATTTCGCGGCAGAGCGAGCCAGAACGGGATCTGGATGAGGAGTCGGAGCCAGAGCTGGAGCGGGAGACAGATCAGGAGGATGGACAGACAAGCCAGTTGGAGGAAGAGGAGGAAATCAGCCAGACCGTAACCAGAAAGGAGACCGTTAAGGAAGTTAGGCAACAGGAGACCAGAGAGACGATCCGAAGAGACTCCAGGGGAGAACCTGAAAGGGCCCCCAAAAAGGTGCCACAAAAAGAGCCAGAAGTGAAGCCGAAGGAGGAAACGACCAAGGAGCCCAGGCATCCGGCCAAGGTGCCCCAAAAAACCACACAGTGGGAACCCAAACAGCAGCCTCAAAGGGTAGTTAAAGAGCCGAAGCCAACATCCCCAACTAAGCTCAAAGGTGAGCCGGAAAGGTTACCCAAAAGAGAGCCCAAGCTCGCACAAAAGGAACCCGAAAGGCTGACCAAAAAGACACCAGAGAAGGCACCGCGAAAGGAGTCCCTGAAGCAACCTGAGGAAGAGCTCGAGCTGTCACCCGAAGAAGAAGAAGAAGAATTCGGTGACGAGCCTTTGCCCATGACCAAGACGCACACCACAGCCATAGAACTGAAGCGTCAGAAGGACATCCTCAGTCGTCCCTCGGTCTTTAATCAACGCACACCGGAACGCAGGCCGATCAGCTCCTCACCGTCGTCCCCAACCAAGGTGAATGGAAGCCGAGCTCGACCGAGTCCAAGCACCAGTTTGATTACCGAGGAGAAGAGATCGTACAGAAATCAGGTGACCAATGTTACTAAGCCGGGACCTAGGAAGACCTCCACTCCTTCGGTCACTCCCTCTGCCCAATCTCCGACGACGGCAAAGACCACCACCAGTTCCAAGCGAATGGAGCACATTACCCAACAACAATGGGTTGTCCAGGATGTGGATGTAGACGTAGAGGTTGTGGGACCAGCACCACCCTCCCATACAACCGAGAAGCCGCAATGGAGCAGCAAGTCTCCAACACCGTCGTCGCGATCGCCTTCGCAATCTCCCTCCCGATCGCCCAGTAGACGCACCTCCAACAATATGACCACGTCCACCACCACCACTGAGCACCGTCACCCGCACCCGAGCACTACCACTACCACCAAGACAACTGGCCCCAAACCGACCTCGACCTCGACTCCGACTCCGACTAACCCAACCAAAGCCGAACCCGAAATCACACCCATTGAATCTGTTACAGAGAAGAGCACTACCACCATTACCACCACAACAACGAGCACCGCAGGACGAAATGTGGCCAACCGCCGGAATGTGTTTGAACCAGCCCAGGAATCACCTTCGGCGGAGTCCGATCAGCCCACTGGACGTCGTCCCTCGTACATGGACCATACGAAGAGCTCACTGGAGCACATCCGTCGCGATTCGCTGGAGATCAACAAGAGTCACTATTCCAGGAAGTCCTCCGTGGAGGATGATTCCCCATCCGAGCCACGAAACCCCAACACGGCTGTCAAGTTCGATGTGCCCCGGAAGACCCCGACGCGGGGTGGCGAGGAGCCAAGGAAGACGTCTCTGAAGGGTAAAGATGATGACTCCGATTTAGAGGTAGAAATCGAGGAGATCTTCGATCTGCAGCGACTGGAGCAACTACTGGAGACAGTGGCCAGTGGCTATGAGATGCGCCGCCGGATACGCGCCCAGATGCGTCTCATACGCAAGAACATGATCAATGCAGGCACTACGATCATTACAACCACAACGTCCACCAGTTCGGGCAAGAGTTCACCACTTCCCAAGAGGCGCGAGCCGAGTCCCTTGGCTAGTCCCGAATCCAAGGTGACCAGTGGTACCCTGAAGGAAGTCCGCACCACAACTAGTCGCCGTCAGCAACGGGTGGAGCAAGTGGACAGCACAACGTCTTCACCGGGAAAGACCTCACCGTATGGCAAGCCACCAGTGAAGCCTAGGGAAAGGAGCGCCAGTCCAGCTCAAAAGCGTCGAGTTAGTCCGCCTGGAAAGCCAACTCCGGCCAGTGGCAGCACTACCACCAAGGTCACCACAATTACCACGACCACAGCCTCCCGAGGGGCGCCCATAAAGTCTCCACAGGGACCCATTTGGGCTGACCGCTCCAAGGTGCTCAAGGGTCACGCCCCGGTTCCCCAGACGAATGGCAACAGCACACCACGAAAGGGATCCACTTCCAGCACAACCTCGAGCAGTGGCAAGATCACCCGCACAATGACCAGCTCCAGCACCGTCACTAGCTCCAGTACCAGTAGCACAAACAAGCGCAACAAGCCCCGCGAGGAGGATTCCATTACCTCCAGTTACGGCGTGGGACCCACCGACGAAAACGGACTTCCGCTCTTTGGGATTCGCGCGCTCAAGAAGAAGACAACGCCACCTGCGACGACGACGGTACAGGAGCCCTGTGAGACCAAGCAAGGTAATTATACCTCTCAATTAAGATGTATCCTTTAACATAACACCTTTTTATATTCCATATTCAGAAGTCACAGGCTATGTAATCGAGGAGCAGTTCTACTCGGATAACAAGTCCCCGCCGCGTCACGAGCGCAAGGAGCTGATCTACTCGAGCAATGCCGATGAGCTGGCTGCCATCAAGCAACAGCTTCAGCAGGAGGACGAGAAAGACTACACACCGCCGGAACTGGACTCCAGGGTGGTGCGGGAATTCAAAAAGGTGGAGGCCCAGTCGCAATCGCTGCCCGAGGATGCCAAATATGTGCGTCGCGGATCGGTGAAGGAGCTCAGCGAGAAGTTCATACGCAAAGAGTCCTCCACCTCCACACACTCGACCACTGTCCAGTCGTTGCAAAGGAACGAGGACGAGACCGAGGAGGATAGCGAGTCCAATGAGGTGTGCAGCGTGATTGAGGCGCCACAGATGCGTCAGAATCAGAGTCATGTCACCAGCACCACACGGTCCAGCAACACACGATCCTTCCTCAACAGCAGTGCGGATCAGCGTCAGGTGACCAGTGTTGATGATGTCCTTGAGAGGATGCGCAATGCGGATAATGGTGAGCATCACACATCTCTCTCTGTACAATATTCATGTTTAATATTATTTACCTAATTTATTATTTAACAGTTGAGGAGCCCGGTGACAGCAGCGAGGACCGCGAGGCTCGGGCCTTGCTCAACAAATTCCTGGGAGCCAGTGTGATCATGCAGGGTGTAGAGAGCATGCTGCCACCCACGGCCACAGGTCAACGTTTGAACAGTCAAGGGGTAAGTTTTAAGTCCTTCAAAAAGTAGGAATACGATCTGGGAATATGATGCGAATTAAATTAAACTGCTACTTGGCATAATTCACATTTTTTTTACTGCCTTTATGCTGCTATATTCGTGAAAAAGCGCAGGCCTCGCACCTGTTGCACGTTTCTGAGGCACTCAGTGTGGCATAACCTAACCTCAATGCGGCGGCGCGCTAACACGTGCACGTGCTCGATTAACCGTTAACTGAGCGCGCTCTCCCCATTTCGCTCTCCCTCTCCTACATCCAACTTTAAGCTGACTCTCCTCCTCTCCTTGCGCCTGCACCAGCTTACAAACATTCATTCATACATACTTACATATGTGTGTGCCGTGTGCGTGATGTGATGCCTCGCTGGTCAGAAGAGCACGAAGAGGAGGAGAAGGGGGAGGAGGAGAAGAGGCAACAACAACTGCCAGTGGCAGAGGCAGCAAACGGCTCGCCGACTGCGGCAGCGACAGCGCATCTCGGCATCTCGAGATCGAAATTGTCAGTACAAACTCAGAGGCGGCATCGATCACTTGTGCGAAGAAGAACCGAGGAATAACGGGCAAAAAGTGGCTGGCAAAAGGCTAAAAAAAATAAATAAATAAATAAAATTTAAAAAAATAGATGAGAAGGCCTGTGTTCGAAAAGAAAAGCATAACAAAAGACAAGTTTTGGTTCCACAAATACGAAGAAGAAGAAGAACCATAACCGTAATTTTTTTCCTGTGCGGCAGAGAGTTCTGTTATTATTAATAGTTACAGTTGTTGTTGTTGTTACATGGTGAACAAACGCGAGTGTCCATATTTGGTCTAACGGCAAGCGCAACGGCGAAATATTGCGGCAAATCCGGAGAGCAAAGAGAGTGAGTGAAAAAGAACAACGGAAAGGCTGATGATGGGAGGCCCCAGTGGCTGCGAGAGGATCATGCGGGGGCATAGGGAATAGGGAAGCGCGGCCAGTCAAGAAAGTCGGAAGAGAGATGGAAAGAATAAAGCTAAGCAAGAGGAGCGGGCGGGGGCGGGGGCTCGGGCAAATACTTTTGTCAATTATTTTTAGTGCGCATAATTCGCTGGCAAGAAGAATTCCTGTCACGACACCTCAAAATGCACCTGAGAGGCGACGACACACCGCAGGCTACGTAGCCTAGCCTGGCTAGCTCTCGATATATATATATCTATATACACAAAGCTATATACATGTGTGTATATATAGCTATTTATACATATATACGAGATACAGACACGCCATAGAGCAAATAAATAAATAAATAAATTTAAAAACAGAGCAAAGACCAAGTAGGAGAAGGAGGAGGAGAAGACGGAGGTGGAGAATGGATGGATGGATGCATGAATGAGAGAGCGCGCGCGGCGAGCGGGAAAAGCGTACGGAAAATTTCGACGAAAATAGCTCCAAACGACGGGCACTATTTTTACGGACTATTATACGGGAGACTATGTTGGAGCATTTTTTTTTTGTTCTTTACTTTTTGGGCAACACACACACACAGCCTAAAGGGGGAGGTGGTGTATGTGCATGTGCAGCACGGCTGCCTCTGGCATTCGATGATCCCGTTTCCTTCACTTGCGTGAACCAAATACCGATTCCCACAGATATGCATATATATATATATATATCTATTCCCTGATGCTGCCAGTTCTCCCAGAAATAAGTACTTGAATATTTAAAGATGAGCTAGAACAAGCTAAAACAAGGTGGTTCTACAAAGGATAATATTATAGTTTGTAGAAAAGTTCCTCTCTGAAGTAACTTCAAGATTTTAATTATTTTTATTACCAAGTAATATTCCATTACTTTGATTACCTACTCAATACCCATCATATAGCTTCTATTCAAATTTTAATAAAACCCAAAAAGCTTTCGTTTTTCTTAATAATTTTATCTTGTAAAATGTACGTATATGAGAATAGGTCCTATTTTAAAAGATTTATATATAACTTCAAAGAATATTGTAGAATTGTAAATAGCATTCGTTGAGGTACTAAAATAAATTGGTTAAAAGGGATAGATTTAAATGAATTTTAAAGCTGTATAAAGACTGTATAAAGTCCCAGAGCTGCAAGAACTATTATAATTGTGTCTTGGAAGATTCAGAGATATTTTGAAGGTAGTGTAGGTTTTAAATATTTTGTATATTTCATAAATCTGTTAAAGAAAGTATCTTACAGATTCTGGAGAAAATTTTAAAGTAGAATTACATTATAGATTAGATCTTAGAAAATTTGAAAAAAAAAACCTTTACAATTAGATTATAGATAGATTAAAAGGGGTCTTAATACTAAGGCTGTTATTAAAAGTATTCCCAAATTCTTTCTTTTGGACAAATCTATAAGAGATTTAAAGTTAACTGACTAAAATTGAACATATCAAGTGATCTTAATAAAGTTTTTAGATTCTTGGATTCCAATAAATCTTTGATCCTTGAGATCGTTTCATAAATTTCAAATTTATGCGATACATATAGTATGGTTAAACCTTTCAAAAGATTCATCTGGCATTTAGATCATATCGCATATGTTTATCCAGTCACTTCAGAACGTCCACTCCCCGGCTCAAGACCCCGTGTCCAAGTGCAACTCCACGGATCCACGATTCCAAACCGAATCGAACTGGAACGTGTTAGCCGTTTGCTGTTTGCCATTTTCAGGTGTGTTTTGCTGCTGCCCCTGGTACTTGGTTGAGCGTAACATGCAGAGTCCATCTCTGGACCGAACCCTCCTCTTCAGCCAGTGATCCCAGCTCCTACCTTCTCCCCCTGCATTTGATGATTAAGCATTGCCCCGATGATGCAGCCGCTGCAAGTGCTCAGAGAGTTGGAAAGCCGGTTTCCACCAAGAGAACTTGCAATAGAAAAAAGTGCAATATGAATAATATCTGAAATATTAAGTTTAGAAATGGGTATAGAAACTATTAATATTTAAATAAACCTCCAATAGTTCTCCCTTAGGAACCACAAATATTTAAAAAGAAATCGCCTTCATTATTTAAGCTTTACTCTTGCTTATATTTTGGGATAAATACAGTTCTTTTAAATACAGAAAAATACAACACAAAATTTTGAAAAGTTCCGTGATTCTGTGAGATAATAACTTAAGCCTCGACAGAACCAAAAAAACAGCTGACAAGAAATAAAGATAAGCCCTCACAAGTGTCGCCGGGAGTGATCAGTGCAACATGCATGTTCCCCAGACATTTGCTGTACATATACAGATATATATATATATATATATTATGTGTATATCTTACGGAGCAACTCCCAGAGAGCTCCAATCATTTTTTTCTTCCTGCTTTTGTCTTTTGGCTCGCTTTTTTTTTGCCGTTTCATAATTGCTGTGCGTGTGTGCCGCCTTTGTCTTTTTGTCTCGCATTTTGCATGTCAAATAATTTCTCAGTTTTTTGCCCGGTCTAAAAATACAAATAATAATAATAATAATAATAATAACATACAATGAGTGGAACAGCGACGCCACAACACATAAAATCGAAAACCGAATGAAAGTCAATTTGGGAATGGACAAATCATTTTTTATTTTCTCTTGGAAAATTTGTACAAATTGCTTTCCTTTTGTTTTTCAAGAAAATTTCGTGAAATCGGTGGAACGTGGTGTGCTCAAGAAGGTGGAATTATATGTATTTGAAATTCATTTAAAAAAGAGGTTTAATAAATAAAAAAAAAGCTAATGATTTTAAATCAAATAATATACAACTACAATTTATAAATAAATTTAAATAATATTAATAAATTGTTATATATCCCTCTTGAATTTTTAAAATAGATTTATAAACTTGACTGTTCAAATTATTATATCCCTGTAGGACTTTGTACTTTATTTTTGTCAGTTTTTAATGCGTTTCTGACCGCATAAACTACTGTTAAGCATCACTAGCCGAGTCGATCTAGCCATTTTTGTTAGAAAACAAAAAAATGCTTATTTTATTTCTATCATTGAAATTGTACAAAAATTAAATTTTTATATATAATACATAATATGCTCAATTGGTAACATTTTATAATAGAAAAGCTCTTAAATTCTGACTTCGTTTCAATTAATAAATAAATATTGACTTGGCTAAACTATCATATAAATTTTATAAGATTCAGAAATTGTATATATTAAAAAAGTATCGAAAGAAAGTCCCTTTTTAGGTCTTCATGATATTATATTAACATTAGTTGTTGTATCATCGATCCATTTTCCTGTTCTTTTTTTTTACTTTTTAATACAAGAAAATAATTATTTCTCTATCTTTTCATTATACAAATAAATAATAATAAAATAATCGATTTGACCAATAAAATTATGCGGAAATACCTTCTCCGATCTATAATTGAAATAATAATTTAGCTTAGCCAGAAACATATATATTTCTCTAGAAATACTGGCTTTGCTCTATATATTATTTAACCAATAAATGTTTCTAGTGTATTGCACAAATTGCTGGCCATCAATCAAATGGCAATCTCTCTCTCTCTTTCTATATTTTCTATGTTAAATGACAGTGTCAAAGCCAAAAAAAAGAGGGAAAAAAAAGAAATGTTAAAACTCTTGTTGACCAGCCAGCCAGTCAATGGCCAAGTGCAGCGGCCACATCGGCTTACTGGCAATGATCGCTCTGGTCAGCTGCACTCCCCGCCCACCTGCCGCCCCCTTTTAATTGTTTTCTTCTTGCAATTTCCATTATTTTCTATTTTTTTGTTGTTATTTTTTTTTTAAATTTTTTCATTTCCATGCTTGGCTTGGCCGCCCCTCAATTTGTTACGCTTTGGCGCAATTGCGCCAAATAGTTGGCAAAAGGCTTTCAGGTCTTTCGGGCCAGCCTCCTTCTCAACAACAACAACAACAATAAATAAATACAAAAATATATATTCACAGAAATTATTAAAAATAAACCGAAAGGAATAGAATGCAAATGAAATTAAGTCAAATTAGAGGGAAAACTTTGTGGTGGCCCACATTTTGACCATAACAAAAAATAAAAACAAAAGGAATGGGAATTTGTAAAAATGTTTGGCAATTAATTTTTTCGGGTTTCCTTCGGCTTGTCTTGTATTTTATTTTTGTTTATAATACAACACAAATATTATATAAAAGTGAGCACAGTGAGCAGGAGGGAGAGAAAATAGAAAATTGAGAGAGAGAGCAAGAGAGAGAGAAAAATTTAGAAGAAAAAATATTTGAGAAACTTTTCCCTAACCAAAAATATGGTTGACTCTTGTCGCTGCTTGTATGTGTATGTGTGTGTGTGTGTGTGTGTGTGTGTGCTTAAATAATTTATAATTAAAAATAGCAAAAGGCATGTTGCAAGAGGAAGAGAGAGAGCGAGAAAGAGAGCGGGGGCGTTATCCGAAAATGTTGAAAGTCAGTTTTTCAGAATACAAAAAATTTTCCCATTTTGCCGCTGACCAAATTTGGTCAAATTTATATAAACAATGATACATTTTTCATCTCGGAAAGAGAGAAAAGCAAAACGAAAGAGAGAAGCAGAGAAAGAGAGAAACAGAGAGAGAGATTGTGGAAATCTGCGTTGTTTTCATCTTTTGAAATTACAGGCCAGCCAACGTGGCGTATACTTAATTGCACTCAATATATCCATAAAGATATAGAGTCTTTATATATATATATTTGGCATCCATAAACGATTTTAGCTGATTTATCTGATGCGTTTTTGGCCGCCTCAAAACAAAGAGAGAAACTTTATTGGCCAAGTTTTCATGATTTTTTCAATCAAAATATAACTTTTTTTCCATTCATGTTCATTATTTTCTTTCTTTATTTTTTTGTGCCAATTAAAATACATTTGCCTGATAAGATTTAATGTTTTGATGTTTTACGATATCAGTGAACTCAAAAAAAGGTTAATAAAATATTTTTTTTATGAAATTTCCTTATAAAACAAGGAAATCTTTTGTTATTAAAAATTGTTCCTTAATCTTTTGTTATTCAAAATTGTTCCTTTATATATACTTTTCGCTGCAAAATGTTTTTCGACGTAATGGCGCTTTGTTCAAGTTCATGCCTGTGGTCAACGTGTCGTATGCTTAATATGTGAATTATTTTTGGGGCATATTACGCATACGCCAGGTATGCAGGTGCAGATCAATGATCAAGCCAATCAAGCGGAAGCTAAAAACCCAAAACAACACAACATAAGCAACAATTCACGGCTAAGGACAGATTTTAGTGTAGTGACAAATTGATCTTATTCTCCTTCAATCGTTGATTGCTGTGGATCTTTCTTCTGTTCTTTTTTGCTTTTTTTTTTGTACTTTTTGGGGACCAAGTTTCTTGGCAAGTGAATAATTGCTGTGCTGGCTTTCGTGGTCGTCGTCTTCGTCGTCGTATGTGCTCATCGTGCTTTATTTAGCCAGATTCACACAGAACAGCTGGCGTTTGTTGCTTCCCACACACAGATACACTTTCCTTTGGGGAGATTTTCCGGTTGATAAACAAAAAAAAGGGGAAAAAGTCTGATCATTTGTGTTCTCTGTTTGCTTTTAGGTGAAGACCACGCGGATAACCCATAACTATAGCAAGTCCGGCAATAACAGCTCCAGTACCTCCAGCACCAAGGTCAGCAGCTCCTCAGCACCAGTTACACGCACAACTTGTGACATCGAGGAGATTTGGGACGAGCAGGTCCTAAAGCAATTGGTAAGTATCAGTTCGAGTACTCTGCGCAAATCAAAGATCGAAAAAAAACCCAACAATCACGAATCAATCAATTATCATAGCTGGAACAGGCGTCCACCTACGAGGAGCGTCGCAAGATCCGTGCACGTCTACGCGAACTTATGGCGGAACGCGAAGGTGAGTCCACAGTCCATACTCGTTCACTCTCTAACCCTATACATTATAGTAAATATTATATACCCCAATGAATCCCAGCGGTTAAAGTTCTACTGCAGCGACCCAAGACAGCTCTCCAGGATCTCTCTCTCTCTCTCTAAATATCTTGTGTTCTGTATCTGTTTATCTTGTAGATAAAGCGCACAGCAACTAGGCACAGCTAGGCAGGCAAGGCAAGGCCGCGTCAGATATAGGACCAAAGTTATAAAACCTTTTAGTCGCCAGGTATAAATGTCCACACTATCAAAAGCGTTTTCATGTCCCCCTCAAAACCAGTTACAGTTACAGTTCAAGTTCTGTCGCGTTATCGAGATAGGGATGTATATCGATACACACACAAGTACGATATGATTTAACGAAAACTATATTGCACTCAATATCATATTGAAAATATCGTAAACTTTGATAAAAAATATTAAATTCAATGTGAAAATTGAAAATATCGAAATTATCGATTAATATTGAACAAGTTTCTTAATATACTTAAATTAGTAAGTTATTAAAAATAGACAGAAAAATCGAATTACATTTTGACTTCTGCGTCAAATATCCATTTAAAAATCGACTTTTATCGCGTTTCCACATATCGATATTTTCCGACATCCCTATAGTTATTGTGCTATCGTTCTAGTGCCATCGTTATCGTTCCATTGTTTATCTTCTATTTATTGTATTGTTGTTAAATAGTTTTTCAAAACGTTTCCGTCTCCGTCTCCTCACTGTTTCACACAGTCACGTCGAAGACCCACATAGAATTGGAATCGATACATTAAACATCGATATACCATTTCTCAGATACCGTTATTCCTTGTTTAGTTTTATTATTCTTTTATCGATGTTCTCTCCATCTCTCCATCGGTAACCTCTTGAGGAAGATCCATCCATCGATTCCAGCAAGTTTCAGCCCCAAGAGACCCCCTTCTTCGTTGTATTGCTTGTTTTGCGTTCGTTTCTCTCTCTCCATGTCTTTATCCATCTATCCTTTATCTCTAAACTCTCTATCTCTCTATATCTGAACTAACCGAAAACCAAAAAAAAAAAAAAAAGAACAAAAGAACTCGAAGCAGGAGAAGAAGGAGGAGGAGGAGGAGAGCAGCGCCAGCGAGTATGAGGAGATCATCGAGGAGGTGACCGACTACAGCGACGAGGAGGAAGAGGAGGAGCAACCGCCCAAGAAGGAGGAGCCCAAAAAGGAGGTGGCCAAGAAAGTGGTGACCCCAAAGGAGGTCAGCAAAAAAGAGGTTACCCAAAAGGCTGAGAAGAAGGAAACTGCCACCGCCACCAAGTCCACGAAAGTCGTCGAGAGCGTTGGCAAAAAGTTGGCCAAAGTTGAGCTGGCCAGTAGCTCCGCCTCCACCTCCAGCACCACCACAGACGGTGTTGTCCAGGTGCAGGGTGAGTCCCTGCCTGCAGCACCGACCAAGTCAGGACCAGCAGCAGCAACAGCAGCAGCAGCAGCAGCAGCAGCAACGAGCAGCAGTAGCTTAGGTAGTAGGAAACACAGTAGTCTTAGCAGTAGCCAGGTTAGCACAGTGGTTAGGGCCAGGGATAAAGCCAAAACAGAGACAATGCCAGTCACGGGATCATCACCAGCATCACCCTCCGCTTCGGGAGGAGCAACCACAGCCCGGCTGAGTGTGCCCTCGAAGGAGGACTCGGGGACGGAAAGCGGCGAGGATCTGCGCCTGCTGGCCGCTGGACTGCGGGACACGCTGCAGCAGCGCAGCAGTGGCAGTGATGCCAGTGAAGCCAATCGCAGTCTCGTCGAGGAAGTGACCGATGCGTTGAGCCGCCTAGAGAGCAGCCTGAAGCAGGGCAAGGAGCTGGCCGTCGATGGTGGCCAGCGGCAGGCATTGCTCGGCCTGGTGGCCCGCCTCCAGAGTGGACTCAGTGCGCCCGACAAGTTGGCCGACCAGAAGCCAACGTCCCAGCTAGACGAAGACGATCCAATGGCGGGTAGTCCAGAGCCAGCGGAATCCTCCGACTGCCGGCAATCGCGTTTCGCCAAGCGACGTCAGCGGAACAGTCGCCACACGGTGGGCGTGAGCAGGGAGGAGCTGGCCGATGCCAGGCGGTATATGGAGGATATGCTGATGCTGGAGAGCAAGGAGTTTGCTCTAACCAAAACCCCCAGCTCTGGGGCGGTGGTGCCAGTGCAACTCTACAGGCCAAATCAGTTTGTGGCGGCACAGCAGCAGCAGCAGCAGCAGCAACAGGCACAACCCCAGTCACAGGCAGAACCTCCCAAGGTTATATCAGCGGGAAATCCCCTACAGAGTCCATCCCAGCTCAGGCCCAATCCGACCAACAGGCGACCCCTGTCCGGGGACTATGCCGTGAGCTTTGCCAGCTATGAGGCAGCACAAAGCTCGCAGAACTCGAGTCCCGAAGGAGCCGGAACGTCGCCCAACTCCAACTCGAATTCGAACTCGAACTCTAGCTCCAATTCCAGTCGCTTTGGCGGCGGCAAGAGGCACATGATGAAGCGAGCTAATACCATCGATATACCCAAGGCCAAGGCCAAGTATATGGCGGACTGTGACTCGGACTCGGACCTCGAGGACGATCAGGGTCCCCACTTGGGCCTCAAGCGGGCCGTCCAGGTGAGCGTCAAGCGGCGCGTTCACAACGCCGTACCGCCCTTTGAGCCCAAAACGGAGAACGATCACAAGTTCCTGGCCTTCATCAACAAGCAGAGTCACCAAACCGGCCTCGGTTGGGGCGGCGCTGGCGGCCGGAGTGTCTCCAACTGGACGCACAAGTTTGGCAACATCAAGCACACCTTCGAGACGGGTGCCGCGGCGACGGTGACCAAGGGCAAGCCGCCGCCAGTGCCGGGCCATTTGCCCGGCTGGGCCAAGCAGGAGCAGATGCATCATCAGCAGCTGCAGCGCGACCAGATGCAGCGAGAGCAAATGCAGCGAGAGCAGTATCAGCGGGAGCAGAGGCAGCGGGAACAAAAGCGGGAGCAAGCCCAGCGCGAGCAATTCCAGCGAGAGCAGAATCAGCGAGAGCAGAACCAACGAGAGCTCTCCAAGCGTGAGCAATTCCAGCGAGAGCAACTCCAGCGAGAGCAACTCCAGCGAGAGCAGCTGCACCGGGAAAAACTACAGCGAGAGCAGCTCCAGCGAGAGCAACTCCAGAGAGAACAACTGCAACGTGAGCAACTCCAGCGAGAGCAGCTACAGCGAGACCAACTCCAGCGAGATCAGTTGCAGCTGCAGCAGCAGCAACAACAGGCCGCCGCCGCCGTGCAAATCGAGCGACAACGCCGCCAGGAACTGGAGCGTCAACTCCGGATCGAGCAGGAGGAGCGCTACGAGCGAGAGGAACGCACGCGCCTGGAGCGCGAGTACTACGAGCAGCAGCTGCAGCGCCAGCAGCAGGAGCGCCAGCAGCAGCTGGACCGCCAGCGGCAGCAGCAGGAGCAGCTCGAGCGCCAGCGACGGCAGGAGATGGAGCTGCGGCTGCAGCAGCAGCGCGAACAGGCGGCCCAAGTCAACAACTTTATACACGCGCCGCAGTCCGTGTTCCGGCCCATCGAGCACGAGGCGCCGGGCCAGCCGGGCATCTACAAGCCGATTGCCCAGAAATCTCAGCCGAATCCGGCCATTTGGAAGCCACCAACGCAGCAGCAGCAGCAGCAGCAGTTGCAAGCGCCGCAATCGCAGCAACATTTGCAGGCCAGATCCGCCGGAAATTCCTACAGCAACACGCCCTCGCCGTCGTCCACGGCGGCCACGTCACCCATCGGCCTGCCCTGGGTGGCCAAGCCGAAGGTGGACAACAGCGACTTCCGGCGGAAGGCCCATCACTTTGAGGAGCGCTCCCTGAGGGACAACCTGGAGCAGCAGCAGCAGCAGCTGCAGCAGGGACCCTCCTATCCCAGTGGCAACAATCATGGCTACTTGCAGCGACACAACTCCCTGCGTTCCAAGGCACCAGCTTTGAGTGAGTTTAAGAAGCGGCCATCCCTGCCCAATGCCATGGATCCGGGAGTGGCACCATCCCATCAGCAGGCCTATCAGGCACCGCCGCCTCCCACGAACATCTCCTTTACGTATGCCGACTTTCCGCCAGTGAGGCGACATGCCGGACCCAGTGCCCACAATTATCGCAGCCAGCCGTGCCTGACGAGTGCCGTGGAGCAGGCCGAGACTCTGACCAATCCATTGGCAGCTCCTCTGGTCCTAACCAGCTCCAATCCGACCTACCTGCCGCCGCCGACTCAGACGAGGAGATTCGATTACATCAGCAGTCCCGTGGACGTGGATGCCGAGAGTCCGCCGAATAGTCCCACCAGCTTCATGACCATGCCCAATCCCGCTCTGATGACGGACAACACGGACGATGACCTCGATTTGGATTCGGACAACAATATGCTGGAGTATCGGGCCGAGACCAAGGTGATGAGGAAGCCGCGCAGCCAGACCGCAGTCCGGGTGGCGGATCGCCGGAATGCCCATATGAGTGATGATGAGGTCTATGGAAGGAACTCCAGAGCAGCCAAGTCGTTGCTTTACACCATGAAGCAGCTGGGACCGGGAGGAGCACCACCAGTTACCGGAGGATCCGGAGGAAGTGGATCTAACCATCATCATCATAATAAGAGGCAACCTTTGACGGCACCAAGCTCACCAAAAGCCGGTTGCTTGTCACCGGACGGACGGCAGTATCAAGCACCGCTTGTGGAACCACTTTTCCCGCAACTAAGCACCTTTGAGGCGAAGCGACAGCCGCAGTTTTCACCGAATGCGCCGCCGATGAATTACCAGGCCAATCCTACCTACACGCCGCCCAGAGCTCAGACTCAGCACCAGACCCAGAGTCAGGTGCAGGATAATGCTAGCTCTTATCTGGGTGAGACGCACACCTCGTATGTGGTTACCTATCCGGTGGAGGATTCGGGCGATGAGCCCGAACCCGAGTCCCTGGCCATGTCGCAGCGTCTGCGCCGCACCTCGGAGCACTCGAATGCCAGCTCCTCGCTGTCCCTGGGCAGCACCAGCTGGACAGCGAATCCAGTGCATAATACGGTCCCAGGATCAGTCTCTGTCCCGGTTCCTGTTGTGTCCACGGGACCACCAGTGGATCGTAGCACTAAGCCGCAGTTGAGTCAGCCAGCGGGCAAGAAGGCGCCCCAGCAGGTGCCTCATCAGACTCAACAGGTTCCCCAACAACAACATCAGCAAGTGCCTCAGGGAATACCTCACTTGCCACAGCAGGTGCCTCACCAACGACCTCAGCCAGCACCTCAGCAGTTGCCCCAACAAAAGGCGCCTCTAACCAACACCACAAACATCAACAGCAGCAGCAGCAGCAGACCGAAGCTAAGCACTCGCAGCCACACCATTCAAGGGGACACCAGTCAGTACGAGAATCGTCCCCTCCAGAATCGTATAATGTCCCAGCAAACCCTCATAACCACCCAGAAAATGCAGCAGAAGGAGCAGCAACATCAGCAGCAGCAGCAGCAGCACATCGGGGAACTGCGTCGCAAGAGCCTGGGCAATGTCCTGGAGAGCAGCCAGCGTAGTGCCTACTTTGAGCAAGAGTACAAGTCCTCGGCTCCTTCAGACACACCGGACATAGTCAAGTCCTCGCTGCCCAAGGAGGATGCGCCGCTTCTCAAGAAATTTGGACCGCCGCAGCGTCATCACTACGTGCCCAATGCCTACCAGAGTCCGCAGCTAAACAAGCAGCAAAGTGGGAGCACCACCATAACTAGCAGCACCACAGTTGTCCAACAGCAGCAGCAGATCAAGCCCAGCATTGTGGAGACACCGGCAACGCCGCAGCCTCAAGTGCCACCCGAGGACGAGATACCCCACAATATAGTCTTTAACAATGTGAGCGCCTTTACCTCGCTGAGCAGGAGGAATCTCACCGAGGAGGATCATCATCAACAGCAGCAGCAGGGATCACGGATAAACCGTTTGAGCAAATGCGATTCCTGGAATCAAATCTGTCAGCTGCAGGCCACTCCCAGTCCCAGTCTAAGGTCTAACCCACCCAATGTGGCCAGTTCATCACCCGGCGAGCTGAGACGCACCAAGTCTGGGCATTCCCTGGCCGTGCCCAAGCTCTACGAGGCGGGCATTGACAAGTCCCAGGTTAGCGAGAAGCAACGCACAGTGGCGGCCTATTTTTCGGGACAAAAGTCGCCCAATCAAATGGAGGAGCTGCGTTCAACGAGCACCTCAACCGCCATAACGAGTAGAAAGTCGGCGATAAATCGTACCAAAACCAGCGAGAAGCTATCGGCAGCGGCCCGCAAATCGTTGAGTTCCCTCACGACCACCTCCAATGGCAACATGTCCTCGGTGGGACTGGTGCAGCAGCATCAGCAGCAGCAACATCAATCCTCAATGATGATGGGTGGCCTCAGCCGGAGTGCCACCATGCCGCACATAGCCAACCTGAATCTGCTGGACGAGAGCAATGTGGAGGATGCCTTCGAGCAACTTATGATGGGTGCCTAACTCTCCTGCCAATATTCTGTCCAGCCAACCAACCAAGTCAAGTCACAAGTCAAGTCAAAGCCCGTCAAGAATTGAAAGAATAAAGCATTCCAGTTCCCGAAAAAC
Organism: Drosophila watanabei; assembly: GCA_008042575.1. Classification (NCBI taxonomy): domain Eukaryota; kingdom Metazoa; phylum Arthropoda; class Insecta; order Diptera; family Drosophilidae; genus Drosophila; species Drosophila watanabei. Next base: position 44,264 of record VNJS01009296.1, on the reverse strand, counting down.
TGGATGAAAACCAAGTAAAGATCTATGAGAAGTAATCGAAATCGATATCGAAAAGGGTTTGATTAACGATAAATGTAACTGCGAAACGGCAAAAACTGTACTGATTAATGTTTACTGAAATTTAGAAAGAAAAAAAAAAGAAAAGAAAACTACTGTTGAGAATAGAATTAGATTTGTTTTTTTGTTATTATAATTTTTTTTTTGTTTCGAGAGGAGCCTAGTTTGAAAAAGCAGTTCGAAAAAAGCAGTTTTGAAAAAGAAAATAGTTACCAAAAGCAGAAAAGTGCAGAAAAAAAGCTGAAATGAGCATTAAAAAGCAGAAATGAGCACAAAAAAGCAGAAATAAAGCATAAAAAACTATATAAAATAAAGGAGGGACCTGGTTTCTATTTGTTTTATTGTCTTACCGCATTATTTAATCCAAAATAAAATCCAATATCAAATTTAACGAAATTGTTTGCTGCTCGGCGTCCCAACTGAAATAAGAAACAACAAACAACAACAAACAACAACAGAAAGCAAGAAAGAACAACAATTAAGCAACAAAACAGCAACAGCAACTTGATCAATAATTCAGAGATTTGTGAGTTGAATTTAAAAACAAAAATTTTATATATATCAGAACTGTACAGAGAATGCCAGCCGCCCTTTTTTTCTTCTTAATTTTTTAATCATTTTTTGCCAGCGCCCCCTTGCTATGCCTTTAAAACAAAAACCTAAATAAATACATCGAAAATATTGCCATACCGCCCAGCAGCAGCATCCTAACAGCATAAAAAAATAAACAGCACACACACACACACACACACACACAGGCATAAAAAATATTTAAATAAAAGAACACACACAGGTGACAATTTTAGACACTTTGAAATAAAAAGCAAACCAGGAAATTTGATTAATTTTTCGAAACTTTGTAAAATATATTTTAAAAATAATAAAATTTTGGTATTTATATTCAAACTTTGAATAAAATAAATTAATTGATTAATAATCAAATTAATAAAAAGGTTTGAAAGATAAAAATAGTTCCAGCTACAGAAATTTTAATATATTTTAAACTAAAAAACTATTTAAACCATACAGAAACTCAGGAAATCTGAATATTTACCAGAAAAAAAAATAAAGTATTATGTTAGTTATAAAAAACGTTAAAAATCTAAGGTTTGTTATGATTTTAATATTATTTATTCAGAATGTTTTACTCGGTATTATTCATGCAGTATTTTTTTATTTAGTATCATTTATTCAGTATTTTTTATTTAGTATAATGTATTATGTATTCAAAAGAAGAACTTTGTTTTTAAATTTTTCTAAAACAAACTGAAAGAAATACTTTTTAGCTAATATAACTTAATATAGGAAAATATATACCATAAAATATCTTTTTAAAAATTAAAATCAAGCTTTTAGGTAGATAAAACCCCAATAAGAACTTACCATATGTTGCCCTGATTTCAAATTCGCAAATTTATTCGGTTTTTCTCTAAAAAAGAAAAATATATATATATATTACTGTGTGTTTAGTAGATGTGTGTGTGTGGGTGTGTTTGTTTTTTTTTTTTTTCTTTTAATTCTTGTATATATTTGTTATTGCCTAAAAGTTGTTCGTTCTCACTTGGCCCTTAAAAAAAAACAAAGTGTGGAGATTAGCGCTTACATTTACTCCATTTTACCTCCTCCCCTGTTACGTTCTGTTACGTCCAGTTACGTTACGTTTATTGTTACGTTTTGCTCTTTTTCTCGTTCGTTCGTTCGTTCGTTAGTTGGTTGATTGATTGATTGATTTATTGACTGGTTGATTGGTTGGTTGGTCAAGCAAGGAAACAACAAATAAAAATAATAACAAAATAATGGAAGAAATCGGAAGCAGCAAAGAGAAACCCCAATGTTGTCCCTCCTTTACGTTTTTAGTTCTCTGTTTTACTCTCTCTCTCTCTCTCTCTCTCTCCCTCCTTGTAAATACACTGTAATATATATAGCTATAGTTTATATATATTTACATAACACCGCCCACAGATGATGAGATGAGGAAACAGTTTTTTGTTTTTGACTAGTTTTTTGGTTCTTTTTTTTTTCTTCCGTGTCTATATATCGTTTTTTTCGGCAGCGCTCTCTGTTTGCTGCTGATCTGCTCTCCTGTTCCCCGTCCCCTCGAACTTAAAGCATGTTTTACCGTTAGTTGTTACTGTAAAAAACCTACCAAGTTGTATATATAATTTGTGCATGACTCGTTTATACCCTGCATTTTCATTAAATTACGTATTTTTTGACACAGAAGATAAGTATTTAAAAAAAAGACTTGCAAGGCAAAGTAATTTTAATTATAAAATAATTAAGCCAAAAATATTTGCATTAATAAAGTAAAGTACTATTTCAGTAGTAAAGTAAAGCACTTTTAAGCATTATTTCATTTAATTTTTATTTAAAATTAATTTTCACATTGATTTTTTTAACATCATTAAAGTCTCAACCTTATAGACTTGAAAAACTTTCAAAAATTCTTTTACAAGTTAAAGGGAGACTCTTTTTTTAAGTTTTAAAATCATTTTCAATTTGTAGAAAATTGTATTAAATTAAATATATTTTAATAGAATTAATAAAAATTCGAGATTTTCTAATTGAAAAAATTGTAATGTTCTGCTTTCAAAAACTTAAAGACCCTTAAAAGGTTTTTCGCTCAAAAGTAAATTTCAATTTTAGGTTAAATTCATATGACTTTAACATAAATTAAAGAAAGCGAAGTAAAATTAAATAAAAATGCAACTATAGAAACTAATAATTTATTTATTATTATTTAAAAGGTAAATTCAATTGCACCTTTCAAGTCTCTTCTCTGTGTGCTCAGTTCAAAATACACAAATAAATAAATCCCATGAAAAAATCAGGATTTCCAACACCACCACCACCGTCATACAGTCATTGCCACACCAATAGCGGCGATTTCCGGATTGTTTTTTGTGCGTATCCGTAGAGCGAGTCCTTTAGTTGAAAAACAAGGAGTGTGTACACGCTTGAATAATGCCAATGCATTTCGTTAATTACATATTATATATATTTTTTATTGTTATTTGTGTAGGAAAACAAATGAATTTTTTGTGCTGTGTTGTTTTCCATTAGTTTGTACATTTTCTTTCCATTGTGCCTGCCCAGATACAAAACACAAAAAAAAAACAAATAATTACAAAAACCCCAATTTGTTGATTGCCCAAATATTATTTTTAATTTTTTTTCGTAATTGTAATTGACTTTTGTGCATGGCCCCAAATAACTAATCAATGTAATTTGTTTGCTTCTCTTTTTTCTTCCACCTGCTGCTACAAAAACCAAAAAAATACAAAATAAAAAAACCCGAAAAAACCGCATCCCTAAAAAACTCTATTCACACAGCAGCAGCTGCCCAGCAGAAGAGCTCCACGACCAGCGAACAGCGAACGGAAACCAAGTCCAAGGATGGCGGTGCCACTGTGACCACAACAACCACAAAGGGTGAGTTTTAGACTCTATTATTTCTTATTAATTTAAATAATTTTAAAAATTTTTATAATTAATAATAATAATAATTCTCACAGTCACCACTCGCACCGTTAGCGGCAACGCCGCCACCAAGAACATCTCGCCGTTGGCCAAATTCAAGCAACTGGACAAGCAGGCGGCTGCCCAGCAGGCCCAAAAGTAAGTCCACCTTCCCCCTCCGTCACCTTGTATCCAATTTTTAGCAAAGAGCATTCAGAATATATATGAAACATACAACATAATATTATATATTGTAAATGTACATGGTTCACACACTCAGAAAAGACTCATAACACAAACTTTTGGTTTGGAGAAGCAAAAATAATATTACAATCAAAATTTGTACACAATTAAATTATATTTATAAATTCTATTAAATATAAATTTCAATAAATTTAATATATATTAATTAATTAATTTAATTAAAAACTTTATTTTACTTCTGAAAAATCAAAAAGTGTTGCCTACTTAATGGGGCCTCTCTCAATTAGATGCTTGCCTCTCCAAAACACTCGCACATTTCCACTCTCTCTCTCACACACACACGCACATAAGTAATTCAATTGGTTATCGGTGCATCTAGCACACAGACACACACAATATATATAAATACAAATATACAATAAACGCACAATCTTCACCTTCACTCCTCCCTTTAACACACACACACACCCACATCAATCCTCTGGTGTTGGTTCTCTTAGGAAGTGTGTTTGTAGTCGTCTCCTTAAAAAAAAAAATAAACTAACAAATGTGATAAATCGATAGTTAGTAGTCGGTCGATAAATTCTTGTGTTATGTAAAAATGTAATCGACTCGAGATAGAATAGCCATTCGATAACTGACAACGGAACGACTGATTTATATCGATACATCTACAAATGTGGCTTAAATATCGATAAGTTCTTATTCGATAAATATTGTTTACGGATCGATACCAGAGAGGAAATTAGTGTTGTACATAGTCTATCCACCTGTCTGTCGTCTCGCTCTTGTTTTTACTTCTTGTTAGCCTCGGGAAACTGCCCCTCCCCCTTTTCCCTCTCCTCCTCTCTCTCAATCTTTTTTTCTCTCTCTCTCTCTCTATCTGTCTTTCTCTTTGTGTTTCTCTTCGTTACTTTTTCTTAACCTCAACAAATGACAAGAACGAAAAATCTAGAACATTTCCGTGACAGAAAAATAAAAAAAATACTTGTTGTTTTTGTTTCTTGCTAACACAAAACAAAAAAAAAAATAGAAATATAAATATATCTTCTTTTATACACACACACAACCACGCCTACAAATAATTAAATTAAAAATAAAAGAAGACACAAAGAAATTAAGTACAAAATTAAAGAAGAAGCTGAAGATTATGAAACCGATTAATACTCTGATTTTTTTGTGAGTTTTTCGCTAAAACGTCTGCAACCCTCCAACCTTGACTCATTTCGTTCAGATCATCTCCAACAACAAGCACACCCACGACCCCCGGCGGTTCGGCACAACCGTATTTCAAATTTACCGATCCGGCATTAAATGCGCGCGCCGCCACTGTCAAGGATCAACTTCTGCAGTGGTGTCAGCATAAAACGCAGGAATATGAGGTATCCAAAACCTAAACAACAACAAAAATACAAAAAAAAACCCAAGCCCTAAAAAAATATAATTGCAAAGCGCCGAAAGCCCTAGTTACTGTTTTTGTTAAATAATTCATTTACATTTTACAAATCAAAATAAGGCAAAGCGATAGAAAGTATTACCATATTTTTTATAAGATGTATTAAAAAGCCATAAAAATCAGCTTGAATTTTATTATTTATTACTTTAAATTAATACTTTAAAGATGTTAGGTTAAAAGTTAATAATTAAACAGCAAAATATTCTTTGTAATGAAAGCCTTTACCTTTATTTTGATTTGTAAGTGTAACAAAAGGAAAACAAAACCCAGTAAAATCTAGAATTTTATAATTTTCATTCCTTATTAGTTGCCGTTTGCCCCGCTGTTATTTTTAGAGTGTCGTCGAATATTTCTTATTGCATTTATTTAACAATAAAATCTAACGAGAAAACAAACAAAACAAACAAAAAAAATACAAATCAAACAATCAACAAGCAAAAACCTCTAACAGCGCTTAACTTTGGCTTGAAAGCTTACTCAAAAACTCATATAAAAATACACACAAACAAATACACTCAGACACACACACTCAAATACACACACTCAGACACAACACGCACGATTTGACAGATGTAGAGCCATTTCCGTTTCCGCTTTCGCTTGCCGCGCTTCGCCAGAGCTTAAGTAAACGCAGCAGCCTGAATTAGGGATGGCAGAAAATAACAATATCTATCGATACTGTATCGATATAACACGCGAAGGTTTACATAAAAACGTTTACTTATAAATGTAACAAATCGATATCTTATTTTAACGAAAAGAAGCATGTAAATTAATTAACTTGATCATTGATATTTTTCAATAAGATCGATATTTTACCGATTTATTTCAATATTTCTTGTATATTTAAAATTTCGATGTATTAAACTTTCCGATAAAATACATGGAAAGTATTATTATCGATATATAATATATTTTCCTACTCGATATATGTACATCGAAAAGAAGCATTTAAATTAATTAACTGGATAATAGATATTTTTCAATAAGATCGATATTTTAACGTTTATTGCAATATTTTTCGGTATTTAAAATTTCGTTTTATCAAAGATTTCGATAAAATACACAGGAAGTATTATTATCGATATATACACATCAAACTTTTCGATAAAATACAGAGCAAGTATTATTATCGATATATGCACATCCCTGAGCCTTACGGCGCTGCAGCGTTTACAAAGTACAGCTTTTTATCGCTTATCGCTAGAGTTACGGCCGCTGTTGTTGTTGTTCTTGCTACTTAGAGCTCTGAAACTCACTAGCTTTTAGCTTATTTAGTCCTTATCCTTAGTTGTAGTTCTGCTTTTGCTCTCTCTCAAGGGACCATCGAACGAGACCCCCGAAAAATGCCATGAAATCAGCCAAAATAAAACATATTTCTTTAATTAATTAATGTGATTTGTATATATTAATATAATGTTAATATCCCGTGTCCACAGAACGTCCAAATAAGCAACTTTAGCTCGAGCTGGTCAGACGGCCTGGCCTTTTGCGCGCTGATACACCATTTCTTGCCAGATGCATTTGATTACACCAAACTAACCAAGCAGACGCGCCGACACAACTTTGAGCTGGCCTTCAGCGTTGCCGAGTAAGTATTATCAAGTCATAAAACCAAAGTCACAAAAAGAAAATTTGGTAAATTATTCAATAAAAAGGAAAAGCAGTTGTCCAAGGACATGCCCCTATAAAGGGAATTTTAGACGATTTAAAATTAAACCAAATCTAAAATGAATATATTTAAAATTTTGCGGAGGTACTCTGTAAATTTGAGCAAAATCGGTTGATAAATATGGGAGTTATTAGATAATATACATGTTACAGTGTATGTTGAACTTTTGCAACATTTACAAGTTGCTCAACATGCTCCTAGCTACTTCTTTCTTTATTTAGTTGCTGACCAACATGTTCCTAGCTAAATTTGCATAACATTTGTAACTTGGTCAGCAAAAGGGGAAATCAGTTACTCAAGAACTTTAATTTAAAAGGATTATACGACAAACTCAAAAGATATTTAAAATAAAACCCATTTTAAAAGAAATATATTTAAATCTGAGCAGAATCGGGTAATAAACATGGAAGTTATTAGGTAATATTCATAGTTACAGTGTATGTTAAGCTTCTGCAACATCTACTCAAGTTGCTCAACATGCTCCTAGCTACTTTTGTCTCATTTTAGTTGCTGAGCATCGTGTTCCTAGCAACATTTGCCTTCATTTGTCAACATTTCTTTAATTTCTGAGACCTTTGCCCTGTTTTATTGAAGTTTTCCATAAATTCGAGTAAAGTTCGACAAAGTAAATTAGTAATGTAAATGATTTAGGTACCCAGTATCCTATAGTCACTTTTACTCAACTAAGTCTTTCCTTTTGGTTTATATATTTTAAAGAGAAGTAATTTAAAAATGCAATAGGGTCGATTTTAAATGATTTTTAAACAAAAAAATCCGTTATTTGCTAGATTATCATTTATATTTTATTTTATATACTTAATTATTTTATATATTTGTATTTTATTTATATAAAATTAATATAAACCCTTCTTTTTTTGCAGTGAGAAGGCTGGCATTGCCCCCTTGCTGGACGTGGAGGACATGGTGGAGATGAGTCGCCCCGACTGGAAGTGCGTTTTTGTCTACGTTCAGAGCATATATCGCCGGTTCCGCAACTGCCAGTAATAGCTGGCTTTATATATATATATATATATATATATATATATGATCCCATCAAGCTAAAGTCCAAGTCAACTCAACAGCAGCAACTCAAGCAGCAACTCAATAAATTTTAAGCAAACCTCTCAAACTCCCCCGTTTGGCATTTCGTGTTGGAACGCACAGTAACCCGTAATCTCCAGATATACATATATATATATATTATCAGCAAGTCAAGACCCCACTCAAGATCCTGCAAATATCCAACTGTATATTCGTTCAGCGCAAGGCTCGTCGACTACTCAATACAACTCTTTGTACGTTTTTTGTGTTTTGTTTTTACCCTTTTTATTACGATTTACGCATTATTATCTTTTTGTTATCGAACTTGAAGCAGAAACGTATGCATTAATTGTTATCTTTATACATTATTATTATTATTATTACTATTATTATTTTTTTGTCATAATTTTAATTGTGGAGAAAGAAGAAAGAAAGAAAGAAGGAAGAAAATGGAAGCAGTGCTGTTACTAACCCTGCTGGCGGTCATCGATAAATGGATATAAAATGGGAATTAATCGATTATAATCCTCAGATTCTATACGAACCGGTGCCGTAGCGCTTACATTGATGAATTACTGTAATAATATATAAACATTTATTCTATGTACGTACGTGTAACGAGAACGAAACATTTACTAACCGATGGCATCATTCAAAAAGGCCGCAAAAAGAAATCAAGATAAAAAAAACAAAGCAAATCAAAATCTAATGTTTTATTTATTTTTGGGTATTTTGATATATTTTACCAGCAGGCTGTGTCTGGAGACGTGTTTTCAGAAAATCGGTGAAAGTCTAACGTTGTGGTTTTATGTAAAAAAGAAAATGTCGCAGGAAAATTCGGTGTAGAAATTCGTAGTTGAAAATTTTTCTTCGTCACGCACACGCACTCTCACACACGCCACTAAGGCAAAGCCATTGCCCGCAGCAGCATCCTTGGCCTCCATAAAGCATTCCAGCTGGAAAAATGTCGCAACTGCAACCGGATCCAGAACCGCAGCACCAGCTCCAGCAGCCACAGAACGTCCTCTCGGAAGCCTCGGCCCTGCGGCTGCTCAGCGATGTGGTGGCCACCGGCACATGTTCCCCGGAAATGGCAGCAGGATCCGCTCGCAGTGCCTCGCGCACCGCCTTGGACAGGATGCTGCCACCGATCACCAGACACTCGTCGCAGGAGAGCATCCATTCGGCGAACGAGAATGGCAACTCGTGCCGCATCTGCCGGTGGAACCGCAGCGACATGGAGATCATCAAGTGTCCCTGCACCTGCAAGGGCAGCGTGGTAAGTGGGGCGTCCAGTTTGGTGACATCAAACTCTAGCTAACCTTTGACCCTTTTTGCAGGGATTCATCCACATGAAGTGCCTAAAGCGCTGGATCATGCACAAGCAGAGCAATCGCTGCGAGATCTGCAATGCCGTCTTCGACATCACCGAGGATCGGGCCAGCCTGAAGCAGATGGTGAAGACCTTTTGCTGCCACCGCTGCTGCGGCCTGATTGTGAAGCATCTGCTGTTTAGTGCCTCCCTGATGCCGCTGGCCAACATTATTCTGCAGCAGGTGACTCAGACAGATTTTAAAAATTTAATAAATATTTAATTTAAATTCATACTTTCTCGTTTAGGTGCTGCACTGCATGGATAATCTGAATCAGGGCAATGCCGAGCAGCTCACCGTCAGGGAGGTGATTGTGGCATCTGGGACGCTGCTCACCTCCAGCGTTCTGTTCTTCAACTTTTTCGAGTTTGTCACCACGCGCGGCCTGCTCATCCGGAATATCCTGCGCCACTGGTGGATGTTCGGCAGCACCTCGGACTTTGCCCTCGTGGAGGCCGAGGACGATGCCATCGATCTATTCTAAGCCAAGATAACAGGACATATACACGAAGCCTTACCGATTCGAAATCAGCCACCGCTCGAATAATACTCGAATAAAGTTTGAAATTTTTTCTAACATCGAATACCGTCGATTAATCGATGTTTAGATTACTCTAGTGTGGCGGGTAAAAGCTGTAAAGACATCGATACATTTTCAACTCTAGATTTCTCGATACTATCGTGCATTTGGCGGTTGGATAAACTTTCTGCTTTATATTTACATCAAAAAGGAAGCAGTCCTTTTTTTATGCACATCCTATCGATAAAAAAAAGTCTTGGATTAAGGGAAAACTTGGATTTATTACGGCTATATTTTTACTTATAAAGATTTTAGGGGGATAGCCAATCTTGCATCTGGCAACACTGATCGCGTGGCTGCTTGTGCATCTTTTCAACAGTGTTGCCAAGTTATGACAACCATAAAAGCTAGATTATGGACAAAATAAGCTAAGTCAAATATGAAAAGGAAAGGCTGAAAAACAAGCTATTGCCGAGAATGCATTTGTTATTATTTCTTTCTTAATTTAAGGCGAAATTACGCCATATTCGCTCCGAAAACTACATTACCTTTAAATTTTAAAACGCTACATCTAGTGATAAAATAGCTAAAATAAAGCCAACTTTGCTTTAAAAAAAAGCCATATTTCCCGCCAGTCGATTATTTCGCATTTAGCTCCCGAAAACCGCCAGATCTAGCGGGTAAATAGCTAAAATTGGCAACGCTGCTTTTCAAGGCAAAAAGAAAAACAAAACGAAAAACAAAGCAGAACGCGAATCTGCAATTAAAAACGAAATCCAAACAATTGCAGTAGGCGGTGCAGCACGCGAAACAACGGTAGCATTCGTAAAGCACATTCGCAGCAGCAACAGCATCCGCAGCACGGCAGTAGCAGCAGCAACAACAAAAACAAAGAGAGCTGTTGGCAGCGACGTCGGCTGAGCGCTGGCTGCGGGCAAAGAAAGGAAAACCGAAAGCCAGAGAAGGCGAAGAACGCCTCAAAAGAAAGTGAAGTGAAGTGAAGTAAAGTGCGAAACACACCACACACACACACACACGCACGCAAACGAGAGCTCAGAAACCCGACTTTTCAGGCCTCGACAAGTTGCGTAGCGCTGCCGCTGCGATTGCAACGGTATTTGTTTTTTTTTTTTTGTGTGTTTGCCTTCTCTTGAATTTGTTTTTTTTTTTCTCGTATTTTGTTCACGCGGCACGTGTGCGAATATTTGTACACTTTCGGTTGTTTTTCATTTCTGTTGCGTACAACAAAGTGAATACTTGTTGCAGAGTGCCACGCCCTCCCCCTCTCCTCTCTCAGTCGCCAGCGATCCAAAGGCAGCGACTGAGCACATTTCGTTCCCGTTACCGTTACCAGGACACACACAAGGGAGATGGCTAACCAGCAGCTCCTGGCTCTGATGGCCTCCGCCGGCAGTGGCGGCCAGAGCAACACGCCGCGTGCCCTGTACGACCTGTCGCTGCAGGCGCTCATTGGCAGCATGGACACCAAGGTGCCGGCGCTGGACAGAATCAGTCGACTGCCGGAGTTGCCGCGCAACGTGCTCATCGATGCCTACGAAATGGTAAGTCTTCTATGTGTGTGTGTGTGAAAGTGCCTGCGTGCTCAGACATGCACGATCATTTCCAGTGCCTGGAATTTTGACAAGGAAGAAGATGGAAAAGAGAATTCAAGTTTTCGATTGGTTTTTAATCGATAAGTCTTACCATCTCTATTAGAAAACAAAAGCTATTAATACTTTTTATGCATATTAAGTGCATTGAAAATAATAAGCAAAAGTAAAACTAAAGAGAGAGATAGTTACAAGTCTTGGCTTACCATATTTATTTAATAAAATCCATTTAAATTTAAGGTTTTAGGCTCTTACATTTTTCGATAAATTAGTTAAAGGCTTCCGAATCCAAATTTGATATACAATTTTCTACGTAACGTAGGCTTGCCGTCACCGATCATAACATATGTATACCGATTACAGCACTTGTTATCGCTTATCGCGAACTTCGGCTCCCCCTGCATCCCTCCTTTTTTGGTAAATGTTCATAGATATTTCGCCACTGGCAATTACCATTTTCTCATACATATTTCTCTCATTATCAGGGGCTACATATGTCTGTACATATGTGTGGTGTATAGTAACTTGTCGCTGTTTGTGTTTATTTTTCCGCTTAAGTTGTTTACACCCTCTCAGCCTCCTCAGCTCATTAACCCTAAATGGGAGGGATGGGTCCTTCAACGATAACTTGTCCGATTAAATGTGAATACAGATTAACACCTGCAATAAGTCGTTCTCTAATTGGAAAGACTCTTCCAGTGCATTCTCAACTTGACTTGTTTGTATTTGTATTTGATTTTGTTTATTAAAATATTTATTTGCAGGATCTCTTACAAAGCTTTTAAACTTAAATATAATTTCCCAGTAACTAAACTTGATAGCTTTTAGTTTATTCTACCAATTGTAAATTGTTTGAGCAAGAAAACTTCTATTAAATCAAACCCCATACTCCTAGCCAGACTTTCCTGCTGGATTTTCTTATTCCAGGGAATAAGTCATTCCAGAGTCACAGGTGGTTGTCCAACTTGACTTCCATATTGCCATGCTGCGGAGAGCAGCGCTGGCTATTACGGTGCAAATGATTATAAACAAAAGCGGCGACAATGAGGAGCAGGTCTATAAATAGCAAGCCAACCAGTTCGAGAGAGAGAGAGAGCTGGATCAGATCGGATCAGCGCCTTTCGATTGTCCTGTTCTCGCTCTTGGCTGGACCTTGCCGGGAAGAAGAGCCATTGAACTTGCTCTGATAATGGCTAAGCATATTCCATATTCCATTGTTCACTGATTTAATGTGTGTGCCTTCGTTCGTTCGTTCTCTGGCTCCTCTCTCTAGGGATGACAGATATATATCGAAAATGTACCGATATTTTGAGGCATACTTTAAAGTAAATTATGTTTATTTTGATTTATTTCAATATCTTGACGTTTATTGCCATCATTTTATAAAGTTAAAATTGAAATTTATAATATTTTGCAATAGTTTCTATAATTATATTGACTTTAAGTGGGATTTTGTGTGTCCTTAAGGCTCCCATTTTCAAAATTCTATGCCCAACCCTGACTGACTTCAATTCTTTGTATTTATTTTAATAGTTTAATGTGTATTGCCATCATTTTCTATAGTTTACATTTAAATTTATAATATTTTACGGTAGTTTATAGATTATATTGAGTTTAGGTGGGATTTTGTGTGTCCTTAAGGCTCCCATCTTCAAAATTCTAAGCCCATCCCTGTTTAGAGTTTGATTCTTTATACTTTACCCCTTTATTTATTTCCTTATTTTCGTTATATCTCCCAAACAGATGTCACAGCAAGAGTCGTTGAAGGACACACTCCTGGAGGAGCTGTCCTGCCTGGATGTGTTCCTGCGACTCGTTCGCTATGCACCGGCCCGCAGCAAACTGTTGCGCATCGTTGCCTCACTGATGGCCAGCAATAAGCTGCTGGCCAGCCGCCTGGACGAAGCCTTTGTCTCCCGCTACAGTGTCCAGACTGAACAGGATCAGGAAGCGGACCCGGAGCAGCAGCAGCAGTGGCTTGGCCAGCACAATCTGAATGAGGAAAGCGAAAGCCAACTGCAGCCGGACTGCAGTATGCACATATACGAGGGAGAGGATACTGCCAGTAGTGCGAGGATTGCAGGCGATGATGAGGAAACCCAACAAACCAAACTTCATGTGATTGCTCCCGCTCCCGCCGCTACAGCTGCTGATTCCGCCTTAGAGGAGCTGCCCGCCGAGGAGCTGCAGGTGATTGATCTGGGCCTGCGCCTGGGCTCCTTCCTCTCGGAGGCCGGCTGGATGCAGGAGAGCATATCCGTACTGTCGTGCCTCAACGCAAGACTGAAGCATCTGCCGCGCCACAAACACTGGCTGGTTATGCGACTGGACTGCCTGCAGCGGTAATTTTATATTATAAATATTTATTAAACAATTTGAAATAGATTTTGACTCACTTTTCGGTAGCCTGCTTTATGCCGAGTCAGCGCATTGCAACTTTAAGCTGGCGAAACGCACCTACGACGAGCTCATCTCCCTCAATCACCTGTTGAACAACAAGGTGCCGCAAGAGCTGATCGCCATGACCTATAGCCAGATATCGGTCATGTACTTTGCCCGCAATGAGTACAACTTTAGCCACAAGTGGAGCGGCCTGGCCATGCGCATGCTCAAGGTGTCTGCCCCTCCGCGGTGAGTTGGGTTTGGTTTTGTCTCACTCTTAACCAAAATGGATTGATCTTACTCTTTATTTCGTTCTTGTAGCATTGCCATCGATGTTTTGCGCCAGGCGGCCAAGGCCTGTGTGGTTAAGCGGGACTTTGCCCGGGCCAATCTGCTCATCTGCCAGGCACTGCGACGGGCGCGGTAAGATCAGACTCTTTCTCTCAATATTACTTACTAATCTTCCGCTTTTGTAGCTCCCACTTTGGTCCAACGCATCAGAAGTACGGTGACGCCCTCCTCGACTATGGCTTCTTCCTGCTAAATGTGGACTCTGTATTCCAATCGGTGAATGTGTACAAGGAGGCTTTGGCCGTCCGGCGCGGCATCTTTGGCAACATGAACTTTCATGTGGCGATTGCGCATGAGGATCTGTCGTATGCTTACTATGTCCATGAATATAGCACCGGTGACTTTAGCTGTGCGCAGGATCATGTCGATAAGGCTGTCAACATTATGAAGAATCTGGTCCCAAGCAATCATCTCATGTTGGCATCCGCGAAGCGTGTCAAGGCCTTGCTGCTCGAGGAGATTGCTCTTGATAAAATGGCCGATGGCATGGATGAGGAGGATTTGCTATTGCAATCGGAGGAGCTGCATAACTTTGCCCTCCTGCTCTCGCTGGAAACATTCGGCGAGGTGAATGTACAGACAGCCAAACACTATGGAAATCTGGGGCGGTTGTATCAAACCATGAATCGATTCGAGGAAGCCGAACGTATGCATCAGAAGGCAATCAAGATCAAGACGGATCTCCTCGGTGCCTTTGACTACGAAGTGGGGTTGTCCATTGGCCATCTAGCATCACTTTACAATTATCAGATGAAAAAGTATCACGAAGCTGAGAAGCTTTACCTGCGCAGCATCGATATAAGTGAGTATAAGACTACTTTTGGATTGAAATTCGATGGTAATAGGAAATTCTGGCAAAAATGCACTGGGAAACTGTATATATTCGCGAGTGATCAGCAAAGTCTCGTTAAATGTTCACTTAGAAACTAGGAAAAAGAGTGTTTAGTAAGCAAAAATTGAGTTTTATATATAAATTATCCTTTTGTATTCAGTTTTAAACCATTTCTGAGGCGGTTTGTGATCATTTTTCGATAATAATATTGTTATTGTTCTGTTATAGTGAACCGTTTTCGAACTATTTAAGACAGAGTCACCAGGGATTAATTTTTGGATATTAGATAGTTTGTGTTACAACTTAGGTTTCGCCTAAATCTCAATTTTATACTCTTGCAGCAAAGAAAGTCAAATCGTGTGCAAAAAAGATCGTATGGGCGTAAGCCATCTTGTTATTTGACCATCTTTGCTTTCGGGTATTATAATATTAGTTATGAGCCTCTAATGAAGTGAAAGAGTAGCTTCCGACCCTATAAATCATATATATTCTTGATTAGCATTTAAAGCCGAATCAATCTAGACATGTTTGGACGAAAAACTTCGAAAAATGGTTCGAAATTTTATATTTTTTTCGTCACAACAAAATTTAAATTTTTATAATGTTCAATTTACAATCCTTATTTATTAACCGAACAAAAAACAAGCATAGAAAAGCTTTCCAAATTGAAATTAATTGATTTTTGGCTAAGTTATGATTAATTTTCATACAAGAACACATCAACTTTGGCTTCCCAAAGTTAGCTTGTTTTCTTTGTTATTAATAATTATTATTTACAATTAAAGTTAAGTTAAGTTATTAACCAAACAAAAACAAGCATTAAAGAGCTTTCCAAATTGAAATTAATTGATTTTTGGCTGAATTATGATCAATTTTCATACAAAGGTATATAAACTTACGCTTCGCGAAGTTAGCTTGCTTTCTCTGTATTAAGAATAATTATTATTTACAACAATAGGTAATTAATCCCCTCTTTCTTTCTCTTCCTAAAGGCCTGCGCTTGTTTGGTCACTCGTACTCTGGCCTGGAGTATGATTATTTGGGACTGTGTCATGTCTACGAGACGCTGCACAATTTTGAAAAGTATTTGCAGTACGCGCACACCCTGGAGAACTGGCAGATACTGCGCGGCCAGAATATAACACAAAACGTAGGTTATGATTAAGATTTTATAATAACAAGATGTGTAAGAAGCCAGACAGCAGTTTTCTCCAGAGAACTTGCTTAAAAGTCACGCAGAGAACGTGCATCTTGTTATTATAATGTTTTATATGATTTATACTTTGATTACAATTGTTTCAATTACTCTTTTCTTTAAGAAGTCCAGCTATCCGGCCATCGAGGAGGACTATTCCATAGAGGAGGTCAAGACCAAGTTCTTCAGCATGTGTGCCTGCAACAATAGCGCCAGCAGCAGTCCATAGGAAAGAAAAGAAAAATGTGGTGGGGAGTGTGTAGAGTGGAAGGGAGGAGGAAGCTTTCGCTACGTTTTATTTTATTTTTTGTTCGTTCTTTTAAGCCTCCAAATTACCAATTAGCTAATATTAATATTCAGTAAGCTAAAAATGTTCACCTTTTTGTTTCCCACATCGAATATACGTCCAGTTCCAGCTCCTGCTCGTCCACTTTAGGCTAAGGACAAAGACGATAATGCAGAGTTTAGCGATTTAGTAGTAGTGATTAGAAGGGTCCAGAGATTAGCTATACAAAATGTGTTGAATTATATCCTTTTTTTTCTTTACTTTGTATTTGTATTTTTTCATTCTTTCCTTTCGAAAAAACTCAGTGAGAACGATTTATGTTTTTTACCTACTGCCTTATGGGGTCAACTCGTAATGTTTTTTAGGTTAAAGGTTAGCCAAGAAGAGAGTGTATAGGGCATTAGGCCGCAAAGTGTATAGTCTAAAGATGGATCCATGCGATATATAACAAGTATTTGCCTGGAGCGAGTATCAGCACCACCACTCAACACTCAACACACACAGACACACAGCTTCCAGTTAACAAAAGGTTTATTAAAGAATATTAAATATAATATATAATATATATATAATATAAATTTATATAAATAATTGTGTATTGATTTATATACCATTAACACTTGCTACGTAGACGTAGTCCGGAGATATATACTTATGATACTTTTTTGTGGCATTACTTAGCAATAAATATGTAAGTCGTAAGTGCGAGCCGAAGCGTTGTAAATCTCAAAATAATATTAATAAAATCAAATGCAAATAACCAGAGTGTTTTCTTTCTTTCAATTTATATAAAATTCAGAGATTATAAGATTTGCAAGTGGAAAATAAACAGACTTTCTTACGGTTAAGCTTCCAAAATGAGCAGAAACGTTATAGCGTGTGCCAGCTAAATTTTTTATTTACTCAAAAATCCCTTTTTTAGTGTGTTTTTAACTTCTTTTTATTTAAAAGAATAATAATTTTTCAAACATAAACGGCTTTAATTTATTTCGCGAATAAATATACCAAAAGGCTAGTAAAAAATACTGAAGAGCAGTATCCGAAAAAAGTGCTATAAAACAACCAAGGATTTTGCACTCTGCTGTTGTTATTTATTTACAAACGGCTTTTTGTACTGATATTTATTGAATTTTGTCAACGAATCTTAATTCAAAGTAATTTAGACCCCTTTTTCCTGTACTACTGTACTAAGCTACTGATTTTTATTTAATTTTAACAATAAATCTTAATACTAAATATTTTGCAACACTTTTTCTCTAGTGCAACCAGATTCTGTGCAATAAAAAGCTAAAATAAGATCTTGTCCTAAAAAAAAGCTAAACTGGCCACACTAGTAAAGAGAAGCCCGCGAAAGCGCATGAACCAGTGAAGCCAATAAGCCGGAACCAGTCATTTTTACAGTTATTTTCTCATTTATTGAAATATTTTTCCGGTAAAGAAAAAAATCAAGAAATAATGGAAAACGCTCTATTCGTTAACGTCAAAAAACTGTACGATCACAAGCTGTACGAAAGCGTGATTCCAGCGGTAGGTATGAACCCCGAGAATCCCTTTGAGAAGACTAAAAGCTGCGATCTTGCCTCTAGGCCAGCCTGCTGATGACGCTTCTGCACAACGATCGCACGTTGGCCACCCAGGAGGTGGAGTACCAGGTGCAGCTGTATCTGGGCGCCGCCCAGTTCAAGGAGCACCAGTTTCGCGCCGCCCAGCGCTCGCTCCAGGAGCTAATCCACCAGCGCAGCCTGCTGATGCGCAAGCGAAACTGCGGCGTGGCGGCCATCGAGAGCGTCTACGCGGAGTTCGGGGACGTGGAGATGCGACGCCGGCTGGCGGAATGCTTCCGACAGATGGGTAACACACAGTCGGCCATCGGTGTGCTGCTCCAGGTGCCGGTAAAGTCGCGGACGCCGAGGATAAACCTGATGCTCGCCAAGCTGCAACATTGTGGCGGCAGCAGCGGGTCAAGGAACAAGACCGAGGCGCTGCACGCCTACAAGGAGGTGCTGCGCGAGTGTCCAATGGCGCTGCCGGTCATCTGGGAGATGCTCCAGCTGGGCTGCGAGGGCAGCGAGGTCAACTCGCTGGTCATGAGCGGTACGTAGGCCAAGCTCTTGCTTTGAAATCTATAATATTTCCTCCTTGCAGCTGCCACATCGCCGCAGGACATTGACTGGCTGTGTGGCTATGTGAAGGCTCTCGCCCAGATGCTCAACTGTCGCCACTTGGACGCGGCCCGAACCTTTGAGCAGCTCAGCACGGGCTCCGCTTTGCGGCGCAGCGAACTCTTGCAACTGGCCACTGGGAAGTGCTACTACTACCACGGTCAGCTCTTGAAGGCGGAGCAGTGCCTGTCCGCCGCCCTGCACGCCAATCCCTATAATCTCGAGGCCATGGGCGTACTATGCGTGGTCCTCGAGCTGGGTGACCGCGACAAGGCGGAGCGGGATCGCCTCTACGGTCGGCTGGCGCACGAGCCCGAGGCGGAGTCGGAGCATCCGCGTTTGGTCACCTCGCATCACTTATTCCTGCGCGCCCATTTCACGTTCGTTGAACGGAAGTTCGAGCGCGGATTGGGCTTGCTGAGGCGCTGCCTCCAGCTGGAGCCGAGCCACCCGGAGGCACTGCTGCTAAGGGCACGCGTCTACACGGAAATGGAGCGGTATTCGGACGCGGTGAGTGCGTATCGCGATGCCCAGCTCCATCTGCCGTATCGTTTCGAGGTCTTTCGGGGCATCTTCAACTGCTATTTGGCGCAGAAGAAGTACACGGAGGCGCAAACCATTTGCACGCACACCTTGCGCCACTTTCAGACGTCCGCTCGATGCTATGTCCTGTTCGGCAGGACACTGTTCTCCTCCGGGAATCCGGAGGTGAGGAAGACGGCCCGCAAGTTTGCCCAAAAAGCATTGCAAATCGATGCGAGCTACACGCCCGCGGTGGCCCTCATGGCCGACTTTTACGAGCTGACGGGCGAGAGGAGGGAGTGCCTGAAGCTGTTGGAGCAGCACACGACGTACCATCCCAACGCGGATTCATTTGTCCAAATGGGCAACATCCTAGCGAAGGAGAGGCAGCCCATCAAGGCATTGGAATGCTACTACAAGGCTTTGAGGTTGGATTTATAACTTCATTGGAAAAAATGCAACTAATTTAATTTCAATTTGTAACCTTAGAATGAATCCGAAGAGCTGTGGAGCTCAGCAAGGTATTGACAGCCTCAAGGGCTGCTCCTACGACATTGAATTGATTTTGGGTATCAAGCGGTCCAAAGACAGCACGGAGGAGATTCAGCAGGATTCCGCTTCGTCCTCGCCGAATGCCAGAGAAGCTGCATTCTCAAGCGAGAGAGAGAGCGAGGATGTGTCGGAGCTGGACTCGACTTCGGAGCACAAGTGGCAGGATGTGGATGTGGATATGGTAAATCTGAATACATCCTTTTGATTTTATGTCTATATATATTTATTTTTTATTGTTATTTACTTAATTTTTGCATGAATAATTTCTAATTAGTGATATTTAAGTTATAGAAAACAGTTGCTTTTGAAATCTCCTCAAACTTTGCTTTGGAATCTCAGTATCCTGTCTTTTTTTTGCCTTCAAATAATAATTATTTATATTCAAACATTATGGAAATCGTGGGGATTCATGTTTACCGCTTCATTATCGTTTTTATGCTGATAATTAGCAGCGCTGTTCTGTGTTGGCTTCGCACCGACTTGGAACTGAATAAGTTTTCCGCTGATGAAGCTTTATTTCCATTTTTGGCGCAAGCGAAGACAATGCCGTAAGAAAAGCCATATCCGTTGCTCTCCCTAATCGGATAATTGAAAATCAGTTAGTTACTTCATTTGAAATTAACGCTAAAATGTTAAAATTTTGAATCCGAAATAAAATCAAATTTAAAAACGAATCCCAAAGCAGTCAGCTCTTGTCAGCTGTCAAAGATCCAACTATCGTTTTATCGGTTCGAATCATCGCAGACGAACCATCGCCAGCAAGCAGCGCAGCGGCAGGGTGCAGTCAGTTTAAGGTGGTCACTTTAGCAAAAAAAAAATAGTCCGTTAAAAATAACTCTGTGAAATGAAAATGAAGTGTATTTAAAATTCACTAAAAGGTTTAAGGTAATTTATTAAATAGAGAGTTAATTTTATTTTTACAATTTAAATTTGAATAATTATGAGTTTACAATATAATCTAGTTTTCTTTGGGAACTTTAATTCTAAAATACAAATGGTAAAGTTAAGCCTCTGTGCTTACAAAATCTTATTACTATAAAAAGATTTAAATTTATATAAATTATAAGTAATATTACTATAACAAGATTTAAATTTAAAAAGCTTTGAGTTTAGAATTTAAAATAAGATAAAGTTGATTCATTTTTATAATGGGGCATATAACCTTTTAATCTATTTTTTATTTAAAACGTTTTATGTTTAATTCGACTTTGTATTATAATACAAAATTTTGTTATTTTAATTGAATGCGATAATGAACCTTTAGAACCCCTTAGGTTTCATTTCACAAAACAATAAACTTTTCCATACAACCTCTAGCGTTAAGGTACCAAAACCATAATGCTTGGGCAGCCGACGAGACCACCTTGTACTCACCGGCACCATGCGCAGCGGGCAGAGTCTATTTAAGTGAGCGCAACGCGAAATCATTTCGAAATTTGTCGGCCGACGGCCGCTCGCTCGTTGCTCGTGTGTTTCGCTGCGTTTCGGCATTTCGCCGTCTTGAGTCGCGTCGTCGTCGTCGCTTCGAAAAACTGTCTCGAAAATATTCATAATTGAACCGGGAATCCAAATAACTGACTTTTGTGAAACAAACTATTGTTAATATGACATCTTTTGGCATTTCCCAAGCCCGACTTAATTAAGGGCCGTTCTGTTTCCGAACCCGCCGGTTCTCTCTTTTTTTTTGTTTATGTTTTTGTATTTGTTGTTTTTTGTGTTGTGTGCAAAAAGCGGAATTTAAGAATTTTCGAATTTTCGAAGCGCGGAGTGGAGTGCAAAGTGCGAGATTTTGAATCCAATCTATTGATAACTGTTGAAATATGATTTGATTTGATTTTCGATTCGAAAAATCCCCACGAATTGTTTCCCACTATTGTAGTTGTTGTGAGAATAAACAATAATAATAGTAGAAAATAAAACGAAGCGAAATTTGCATACAAATCTGCTGTTATTTTTGGCGGCTGTCTTCGAAAAAAGGTTAGTTTCCTCCTCCGGATGTCTGAATGAAATATAATGTTGGATCGTTTATCTCTTTTTATGGAATAGTATTTTAATGTTAAATATGTTTGTTTAAAGGTTTTACAAGTCTTTCCTATAATGTTTAAATTATCATTTAATTGTAAAACTTTCGTGGTAATTTTCTATCAAGTTTCTTCAAGTAAAATAATTATATTTTATACTTTTATATAGAATTGATTTCCCTTTTTGATATTATTATTATTATTTTTTTTTTATTTGCGACGATTTCCAACAAACGGTTGATTTAACCCGTCGGCGGTCTTCGTGAGTTTTTTATCAGCGGAATAAATACAAATGGGAGCGTTACACATGTTTGCAGCGATTGTGTTTTAGTTTTGTTTTTGTTGTCTTTCTTTTTTTTTTGTGTTTTGTGGCGATAATAAAGCTGGGAGCCCCAAAAGAGAAGAACAAAGGCGAATAGAAGAACATGCCCTATCGAGTGGGTCAGCCAGAGTTGTCATCATCCCGCCGCTATCGGAGCTCCACGCAGTTGTTGTTTACAGTTTTATTTACTTGTTGCATTTTTTTTTTAGTTTTTGCATCGGAGAAAGAAATAAGTTCTGAGTGATTTCCTAGAACCACGTTTTTTGGTCATTCCCTTGGCTTTGCTTCTGCTTACGGATGACTTTCTTTCGTTTCCGGGAAATGCTTTGCATTTTTGGTCAAATTCATTGCTCAAAGCAAAAAATTTGTATTGTTTATTTACTAATTTAAGGCCGTATGACACTTTGTGCAGTGTACGCCTGCATTTGTGTGCGTGTGTGTGTCAACAAACAATTTACAGCTGTTTACGCCTGTTGGACGTCCGCAACAACAACAACAAACAGTTGCCAAAGCAAAGGAGAGGAAATGAGATGAGCAGGAGTGGAAGTAACGCAAAAACTGTTAGGGAGAGAGAGAGTGTAGGAGAGTGGAAGAGAGAGAACCATTGTCTTTTGTCGCTGCAAGTTTTTAATTTCTCAGTTCGTCCATCAATTTTCGAACTGATAAGAGCCAACACACATTACACCACTGATAAGCACACACACACACACACACGCAAGACATTATCAAAGCAGAGTTTTTTTTTATGTGTGCTTAAAGCTAGTTGGGCTGGGCGGCTGCTTCCCTTCGTTCCATCATTTTCCCATGGCACATAGTGGTCGCCAACGCATGCGCCTCTCTTTCCACACGCACACTTCCACTGATAGCGTTTATGGATTACAATAATTTCCAGTCGACGACGCGCACAGTGGTTGTCCCGTATCCTTTTGTCATACAATAAACACCCCACTGTGTGCAAGGCAATTAATTACGATTTTATTGCCTTGGCATTCAAAAACGAATAATGCAGCACAATGCAACCGAGTTCTGAAGGGATTGCCGCATATGTTTATACCCTTTGAACTTGATAAATTAATTTAATTTAATTTCAAATAAATCAAATTATTGAACTATTGATTTTCACGTCTTCTTGCCTCCACTGTGCCAACTATTTTGCAGTGCGTTGTGCTTCCTTACCGCCTTCTTATGCTTCTTATTTCGCTGCTCCTTCTTCCTCCTCCGCTCTCTCTCACGGTCTCTCTCCCGCGCTCTCTGCAAAATAGTTGGGCAAGGACTTGCGCGGAAGCTGCCCGCGAAAAGGGGGGGGAGTGGGGGGAGCTTGGGCAACCCTGTGCAGTCCCGTTAAAGTTACAGTTTTGTGTCTCCAGTCATATGGTCGCCCCGTCAAGTGGCGGAGTTGCGGTTTCGGTGTCGCGAAGTCGTCGCGGTGTCCATCCAACTCCAAACTGCAAACTTCCTACAACTGATTTTCCTTCCGTTTCCGACTTTTACAATTTTCTGTGAAGGTTCTCTCCTTTTTCTACGGTTATTTACATATTTTTTTTTGTTATTGTGCTGTGTGTTTGTGTCTGTAGTGCGTGAGAGAGTGCAAAAAACGGTTACCGCCTTGAATATTGGTACCGTTATTGGTAATAACGAACGTGCTTCCTTGTCTGGGCTCGAAAAAAAAAAAATTTGCTGCTGTTTTTCGGGTCGCGTGCAGAAAAAAAGTAAGCGCAGAATTTAACGTAAATTTCAGAGTGTTTTTTTGTGTAGTTTTTCTTTTTGTTTTGTTTTTGTTTTTGCATTGCTGACTGACTGACTGTTTTCTCCGGCTTAAAGAGGGTGGCAACCATCGATTTGCGTGTCGCCGTTGCCAAAAACACTGAAAAATCCCAAAATCAAATCATCGACACAATGGCGAAAAAAACAACAAACAAATAATAGAAATAAACAAAAGAAATCAAATGCCAAATAGCAAAATCGCAATTGTTTGAAAGCGAGAGAGAGAGAGAGAGAGCAGCAACAACAATAGCAGTTACTATGATTATTATTATTATTTATATTATTGATATTGGAACTTGTTATTTTGTTGTTGGAATGTGCCAACAGAAAGATGGTTTTGTGTTTGTGTAAATTTGCAGAGAACCAATTTTTATTGTTGACTAATTTTTGTTTACCCGTTAATTCATAATATTCCTGATTTATCCTTTTTGGGAAAGGTATTTAGACCATGTCCTGTTTGTTCGTAGAAAGTATACCTAGATCTCAGAGACTGGACTAGTTAGAGCCAGAATTAGAGCTTAAAGTCAGGTCAAATATATAGGAAACTCTTATATATCGAATTTGTAGATATTGAAAAATATCACATTTGATATTAAAATATAATGTTATAAAAAGGAAGCAAAAAACACGCTTAACGAGCGAGAGTTAAAGCATAATATATAGTAAACTTTGATACATCGTATTTGTAGATATCGAAAAATATCGAATATGAAAATTATTACTTAAGAAAGTTGAAAAAATAACTTTGAATTGTATTCATCTTTTCCGTTTATATTGGTCAAATATATATATATCCTAATATATCAAATTATATATAAGATAGCGATATTTTCTGAGAGCCGCAAAGAAGGACCTAAACTTAAGGTATTCCCCAGTCGAGCTTATTTCTATATTCCTTTACTACTTTATATATGATTTGTATTGCTTTTGGTTTTTCCATTACAAGTCCACATGCAACGGACACCCTCAAAGCCTTAACTCGTAATATCGGACCGATATGCATATGTAAATATATAGTATAGTAAATATATAAACGCCGCGAGCAAACTGTGACAGCTCCAAGCTTATATTGAGTTTATCTGAAGTTTATTTTTTCCACTTACTGAGCCGTCATCGTACACTCATATACCATATACTATATAGTATATAGTATGTGTAGTATACGATGTTTTATCCATAAAATATGGCATACTGACAGATCCAGTTTGAACCACTTAGGGGTAGACCGTCCAATTTATGATTATAGAGGAAGAACTTGCAACGGCATCCATCGATCCATCGATCGGCGAACAAAGAGCGATATATATTCCTTTATGACTCCGTATATTAGTGAAAAGATAAGCCACGCAGAGGGCGCCATATGGCTATATTTGTAAACTATAGCTTATAGCATCGAGATAAGGCTATATGTTCCATATATATGTATATTTCCCAGCTAAAAGCTTACACTGTGCTATGCCACAGATAAGACCATTTCAGGGTAACGGAATAGTGTAATAAATAGTTGAGTATTAACCCTGCTAATACTAACTATTATCTTATATTATATTATATAATATTAACTATTATTATTAAAAAAAAAATCAAGAAAATTCTTGCATTTAAACACAGTAACATTTAACATTTAATTTGTAACTTCTTGTGAGTCAGAGACCTTTTCACTTTAAAGTTTAATTTTTATGTGTTTTTAAGAATATTTTAAATTCGTTGATAACTTATTCTTCATATAAATAGCAATATTTTCGTGTGCTACCTTAATTTGCAAATACTATTATATTTAGTTACCTTTTCCCTAGATTTTCTTCCAACAGCAACTTTTCCATGAGTCATTGCCTTTGACGAAGGGCCTCCCACTGCCTCCCAGAGCGCCTCTCGATATGTTGTTTTTATTCTCATTTTTTTTTGTTGTTTTTTGTTTTTGCAAGGAGATTGAGTCATGTCGTCAGCTGTTCTAATGAGTATAACCTTTATGTTAGGATCGGCAGAGGGAGTGAATGGGGTGGCGGCACAGGAACAACAGTCACTAGTTGGGCTGACCTTGATGACCGCATGCGCGGGGCATTCGTCACGCACTCGCAGGAGTTACCCAAAAAAAAAGGTCACTGCGGCAAAAGGCCTGCCACACAGAAATGTGGCATTGACCTTGTCCAATTCTTACCTGAACAGAGGTCGCAGAGCGACCAAGGTTTTCCGTTTTCGGAAGGTGTCACATTAAGATATTACCAGAAATCTGTCATCAATATGTTCTTTGACAGTTTACCTTTTTTTGTGTTAAATAAATATTTTTTTGAGAAGATTAATTTGAATGAGAAAAAGATTATTTAACAGCAGAAGCTGATTAATTAAGTTATTTACATAACACAGCCATAGAAAATAATATATTCTGATTGAGTGTTTGTAAGGTCTTCTTTTATACAATTAATTTGGAAAAATTAAAATGTTTTCCTGGGCTAGTTATCCCTTTGGGGTGTACCCACAGGACCCTAAAATAACACACCCAATTCTATGTAGGCATTTCCGTTGTTTTTTACCCATTTTATTCCTTTTCTTTTACTTTTTTGCATGTCTCTACTCTCTTTGCCATTTCCGCTTGTCAAACATTTGTCAGCTTTTAGCTTATTGCCAACTTCTGTAGCTCTCCTCTTGCTAAATAGTTGGGCCTATGGGGGTCTCTATATATCTACATATATATATCTTTTTAAGAGCGATTGCAAAGGCAAGCCTACACTGGATAGAGAGTCTGGGTCTTTGGATTTGGGCTTTGGGTTTGCGTTTGGGTTTGGGTTTGGAATTGGGATTTCAGTATGGGTCCGAGACTCGGCTTTAGTCGGTTTTCATCGCATATTTACGTAGGCCATTCAAGCCAAGTTAACGCCTTTATTTATTGACTTATTTGTTTAGACCAGGCCACCACCTCTCTCTCTTTCCGCTTTTTTAGCGTGCGTGGAAGGCAAATAAAACTCCATTTACCGTTTTTCTACTTACGTTTCTAACGATGATGTCACACTTATAGCATGTCGCATAACTAAACTAAAGACTTTATACTATTTTAGTACTTGATACATGCTAGAAATCTGTATTGAAAGGGAAAGTTTAAGAAAATGTATCAACAAAATGTTATCGCTCAATATGTTATCGAATATATCGCACACTTTTATGTATCAAATTTTTAAGTACTGAAAAATATCGAAATTAAGTTGAAAATGTTGCTATAATCGAACAAAAATATTGAGAAGACTTTATTGAGTTGATTTCTTTGTCTGATATATTTTACAAAATATCGCTAATAATGATTTCTATCGATATTCGCATCAAATATTAATACTATATAGTTATATCGGTATTTTTTGTCATCTATACTCAATTTCCTTTCTTTTGTTTTTACCTTTCAGCTGAGGAAAATCAACAGAAGAACACAGAAGAAACCAAAAACCGATCACAAACACGACGGATATATCAACAGCAGATCGGTAAGTTAAGAGGTTGGGAGAGGTGTTAAATATGGGGGAACTTTGGAAAGTTACGGCTTTTTCCTTACAGGAACTCTCATTGTTACTCCCCCTCAAGAGTTACTTCCCAAAAAAGGGGAGTAATGTGTACATAAATCTTTAAGAATGGAACTTACTATCTTCTTATCAGAAAGTTTTTCAGAATCTCTCGAGTGAGTCATTGTATTAGGACAACATCTCCGATCTAAATGAATGACGGAAATCCTTTCACAAGAAAAGAATTCTTCGCTCAAGCATTCATCCCTGAAAAAAAAATAAAACACAAAATAAAATGAGACCCCATTCGCGATGCACTAATCACTTTGGTTCTGGGAAAGTGTTTTGCGTGAATCATGTGGCTATATGTTAACGCCCGGGTCTCGGACTCGGACTCTATCAAACGCGTATCTCTTGGCCGTGATAAAAATAAAAAAAGAAACAGCAGTTTCGTCATAGATCAAGATGATGACGATGCCTCGGGCTATACAAAAAATATATATAATATATATACAAGTACTATATAGTCGCGACGAGTGCGATATATTTATTTTTGTGTGGCGCGCCGCTCGCATTTTTTCGGCTCTTCGGGGGATTATGTCGTAGGTCAGGGAATGTATTTTTTTCTGATATTTATGAATGGGAAAAGAAAAAGAAATCGTCGTCGTGTGACTCATATGCTGCATATTTTCGGGTCTCAATTTCATTTTCATTTTCAGTATCACTTTTTGATTTCGTTATCGTTATCACGAGTATATCGTCACGATTGGAAGTATCGTCGTCGTCGCCTCAATTGGCATTCAACGAACTAACAGCGAACAATTTCGGGGGCACAAAATTCATTCATTCGCTGTCGTCGTTTGTCATATTCCCCAATTTCCCCTTCCATATGAATATTTCAATATTTATGAGTGACTCCTCCCAGCTCCTCGACTTCCTTCCTCTCCACCTTCTCATCAGATTCAATCACACACTTCTTTTGGACAGTTCATTTATTTATTTCGACAGGGGTAGAGTGTGTCAAGTGATCGCCAAAGGGCCACCAGGCATACAAATGGGGATAGATTCGATGGGTTTTGTGGAAAGGGGGAATTGGTATTGGGGGGAACTGGAATCATCGATCAGTTTGGCAGTTGATCAAACACAGATAGCTGTAGGATGACAGATCACGGGGGATCGCGGGCATTACAGGGTGCTAAAGGTGACTTTAAAAACCATTTAGAAAAAAGGACTCGATAGGTATTACCTTGAATGCTTCTATTGTCCAAGGATCAGGATAGAATTTCAAAGTAATTCAAGATTTTAATCTCTCTTTTGGGACACTTTAACTCTTGAAAAAGTCACTTTAAATGTGTTTTTTTTCTTTCAAGGAGTGATCTGTACTAGAGATGACATAAAATATCGATATATTTACTTGAATATTACAACATTGCGATACATAAGCAATAAATCGATATTTTTATCTCTCGTCTAAGATTCTGTGGCTCTTGAAACACTCACTTTAATTGTGTTTTTTTTTACAAAGAAATAAATGATCTGCTCTAGAAATGGCAGAAAATATCTATCTATCGATATTTTAACATTTCGATATATGTGAAACAAATCGATACACTCCTAAAAATGTATCGATTTAATTTAAAGTCTTTTTTTTATATTTTTCGATGATACAGATATTTAAAAATGTATTGCCATTTAGTTTGATATTTAAAATTTTGATTTACAATATTTTCGATATGATATTGATTGCATTTTTGCTTTATATAGTTCATAGTACTTCTCCTTTCTATATACTTTCCTCTCTGATTTCTTTCCTAAAATATATTTGATATATTTGTCCCTTAAGTCCCCCCAAGAGATTGTTAAAAATCCAACATTAATTACGTACTCATTGATGCTTTCCTGACCTTTTCGCACTTGAATTTGTTGATCATTTTTTTGAATTTCATTTTGGAAAATCTCACTGATACAGTGATCTCTCTTTCACTCGATCTTTTGTCTCTTTGTCGCCTTTGTCGCTGTTCATTTAATTAATTGCACACTGACGAGAGTGAGACTGAGTCGCAACTTGGTTGGTGTATCTTGTGGCTACATCTGTGTATATATCTGCATCTGTATCTCGAGTAGAGGCATTTCCCATGGCTGTGCCTCTTGCAAATAAAATATAGTTGTTCGCGCACGCAATTTGCTGTTCGCTCATCTCAAAGATCTCCAGAGATGAGATGCTGCTGTTGCTGTTGCTGTGGTCATGAACCCGCATTGTAGTTGCCATTTTATTTGTTTATTAATTATTCAGACCCCTCTCGCCAGCGGTTGATGGATGATGTGGCTCCCATCACCATCGTCATTCCATCTCCTATCTCGGGCTCTGACTTTGACTGCGACTCTGTCTTCATCTCCATCTCCATCTCCACCTCCGGCTCCATGTCGTTGGCATGTGGGTTGTGGGTGAAATGAAACCATTCAAGTTGGTGGATGGATGACAATGAAATGCTAAAGTTTCACTTATTTATTTATGTATATTTATAGATATCTATAGATATGCCATATGTATATGTTTATAGGGGGAGTATGGCGGAGTTTGATCTGAGATTAACTTAAAGATTTTGGCTATAGATCAGTGAATTGTATATAAAGATGATCTTGTTATAAAAAAGGTTCCAAAGAGAAGTGGAAAGAGATCTTATTATTTTTGCTTAGCTCCCTTTTATTTTAATGATCCAAGTCCTGTAGGATCATCCCTTGGAAATCACTCAAACTGAATTTAAGATTATTATCTTTATGCTTAATGATCATCTTTTTTAAAACTCTAAAAAGAATGGTTTTATGGCTCCAGAGGGGGTCCCCTCATGTTCATTTTATTTATTTATTTGAATTTGTTTTTGCAAACTTGGCAAAGCAGGCGTGAAATCATCGTTATTATAATGATTGTTTTTTGTTTTTCTTTTTTTATTTCAATTTTTTTGCTCAGCCAGACGGAGGCATTATTATCGAATTAACACTCGGCTCCGCAGACCCATTATAAAGAAGTTAGGGGAGTGTGTGTGGAAGCCGATTAAATGCTTCCCAACGATTGTCGCCTATTAACGAAATCAACTCGGGGATGCGGGCGGTCGTCCGATCTGATGGGATCTAATCAAAAATGTATTTATGATGTGTATATACCATATAGTATTTACTGTATTTACTGTATTTACTGGGTCAGGGGTAGCCAGCGTTGCGTACTTCAATTTCATTACATTTAATGGCATTTAGTCATCAAGGGATTTATTTTATATCTTTTTCTCTGATTTTTGTTGTCAAAAAAAAATCTGTGTTTTGACGAAAAGATCAGCGTGCTTGAGGGTCTAATGAATGGGGGCGACAAGCGATCGAATGTCCGAATGCCATATGGTTGTCAACAAGCTAAAAAACAAGTAAAAAATATAAACAAGAAATATTTAAAACAAGCTTAAAAAAAAGGGGAACTAGCTTAGAAATAAAACCAAGTAGATATAGTAAAAAAAAACAATAATAATAATAAAGAAATAAAAAAATACAAAAGTAAAGAAATAAATAACTAAGAACCCAACAAAAACCTAAAAAAAACACAATTATGATATTGCTTGGTTTTTATGGTTGTTTAAAAATATATAAATATATCGATAATGTATCGATAACTCACGCCAAAGTCGATATACGTAATGCGATATTTTAACTGTGCAATATATTTGCAATAAATATATATTTTATCTGATATATTAAAGCAATATAATTGGAAAAAAGACTTCAAAAAATAACATATAATTTCCCTGATATTGCTTTGATAATATCGATAATTTAACGTTAAATAGGATATTGTTTGATATTTAAAAATTCAATTCATCAAAGTTTGCCATATTTCTTATACTAATATTAATATTTTTGATAGTACTTTGATACTTATAAATATTCAAAGTTAAGATTTAAAAATAATAAAAAAGATAAAGATAAATATTAAGAAAATCATATAAAATTCCGGACTTTTCCTCTCAATATACAGTCCGCTAATCGGACCCACCTGATGTACGTAAAGGTGAAGTCAAATTGGCCAACTTACATCATTTTTTTTTGTTTTTTTGTTTCTTTTGCCAGAAATTATGATTCGCCCAAAGGCTATTAAGAATTTTTTGTTGTCTTTCGGTTTCTGTTTCGGTTTTGGCCTTTAGCAGCCGCCGTTGTCGTCGTGTTGGGTGGGCGAGAGATTTTCGTGTGTTTTTTCGTTTGGCTCATTAAGTGGCTCAAATGGCAGTAAAAAACAAAAAACAAAAAAAGACAAGACCCAAACTGAAGCCAAGAATCATTATGTCAATGTCTTTGAGCTTGGGGGTTACCTCATGCTCAGAGACCCAAAACCCGAGACTCTTTGCACTTGAGACTTGAATCTCCGGTCTATTCTTGGAGATTTTGCAATCTCTCTCCAGCTTAGACTGTGTCAAGTGTCGATCTCCACTTGAAATGTGGAAATCAATTTCATTTCAGATATCTTTTTTTTTGTGTTTATAACTCTCGCTTTTGTCTCGAATGTCTAGAATTTCTGTAGGATCATTTCGGTGTCTAAGGATCGCCGTTCAAGTCCAATGACTTGGCACTCCTTTCCAGCCAAGTGATCCCTTGTTTGAGCCATCCATCAAGGCGTCTAGATCAAACGATTTGCTGCCGATTGAATCATTATTATGATGATCCTCAGATCCCAGATCTCTCTCTGGTATAATTTGTAACCAAATTTAGTAGCTTCTCTGGTGATGGGTTTGGGGTTTCAGAGTTTTAAGGTTTAGGGTTTGGCTTTAGCTCGGGTTTCTCTTGGTGATCGGTTATCTTCGGGACTGTGCGTGTGTGGGGCCTAGCTGCAGGGGATAACTTGGTGAGGAGCACCATGCAGCACCACTTACCTTGTCATTCCCCTTCCCGGCTCGTAAAACCGAAGCGTGCCCCGTCCGAAAGTCGTCTCCAGTGTCGTTTTATGATCGGAAAACCAAGTTAATATTGTGCTCTCGTACCTTGATTGACCAAATCATTTAATTTCCAAACTATTTATGGATATTTTATGGCTCGAACGATTTGCATTTGGCCAAACTTTCTTTCTAACGAGTAAAAAGTAAGCGATGCCTCTTTCCCCTTATCAATGGATGCCTTTTTTCTTCGGGGGATCATGAATGGAATTTGGTTTTAATGATGTGAGAACGGTGGGAAGATTGTAGGGGAGAAGCATACAAGATTAAGTTATTTTAGTATACTTTTTAACTAGATATTAAGGTCTATCAGAAGGAATCTAAAAAGAAAAGGCAAAATAACAATAGTTGCATCATGTAAGGCGAAAAAAATAATATATCAAGTGGAAAATGTACTTAAAATTGTCTATTTCTTGATGAAAATATTGTAAAATTTTGCTATATCAAATTTTAAGATAACGCAAAATATTGTATTTAACTTTTAAATATTTAAACTATTGAGATATAACCTATATATTGTATTTCATTTATATTTCTCTCTTTTTCTGATAAATATTGTTTCAATATATCAAAGAAAAGATCGATTTATCATATGCACATGTATTGCAAAGTTAAAATATAGAAAAATATAACGACTTTTGTGTAAAATAGCAATTTAGTAACATACTATAAATATTTTGTATTGTATTTAATATATATTTCTCTCTTTTTTCTGAGAAATATTGTTGATATATCAAAGAACATCGATATATCGCATGAACATATATTGAAAAGTTAAAATATAGACACAAATATTACGACTTATGTGTAAAATAGCAATTCAGTAACAAAATATCATTTTTTTATTGCTTTGCCTAAAATTACAAAAGTTTTCGGTTGCTGGTACATTGCAGGCAAAGCCTGTAAAAGAGAGTTAGAGAAACAGAAACATTAAATTCCCGTAAAATTACTAATTACTAGGAAGTTCAACTAAATGTATACATTAGAAGTGCTAAAAAATGTATATATATATATATATTTGGTATATATATATATATATTTGGTGACCTATCTAACATCCGGCCCCGCATTGTGTCATTCTATATCTTTCCCGGCCAGTCACAGAGCAAACAGAATATATATATATCGCCATATGGCTGTTGTTGAGGCATTAGAGCTACAGCTCCATTCCCAAAGAGTTATATATTCCTTTTTATCTTATCTAATGTTTACACACGATTCCAGTTCGATTTTGATTTGAGATCCAAAGCAGTCCGTAATGTTTACCTGCTGTCTGTCTGTCTGTCTGTCTGGAAAATGGGTTTACGAGTTCATATATATATATATATAGTGGCCAGATGTACGCGGTACCAGAACCAGGGAGCAGCAGTTCGAGTCCCGGAGAAGATCTTCTTCATTTGCAAAGACCAAACACAGAAAACTTGTATGTACTTTGTAACTTTTTGTGTGTGTGCTTTTTCTTATATTTTTTTATTGTGTTTACACTTGACTCCATCACGATGATGTGCCTGGGATTGGATCGTGTTGAAAAGTCTTGGCAATTAGCACGCTTTCAGCGCATACCAGAGAGGCGCTGCCTGCCTGGCTATTGGGTCAAGGTTAGTGGACCATCTTCCTCGGTGGGATCTATAAGCTACGGTCCAATCCATCTTGTTTTTGGCTTTGTGTTTGTATCTTTTGGATCTCCACCTGAATCGGTATCTGTTTCTTGTATCTTTTCATCGTGGGCGTTAAACATGGTGGGAAATTAAGAGGTTTCCCTGTTGGATTTTGTTCTTTAAGTGAAATATCTCTAAATTTAAGCTAAATCTTATTGAAAATTAACCAGAATTTTAATGCTTTATCTTGGATTTTTGTTCTGTGACCTGCAGCTGCAGCTCATTTCTTATTTCTTGATTTCTGCTCTGAATTTCATTCAAGAGTTCCCAAGTTCCCAAGGAAATTAAGAAGTTTTGCTGTTGGATTTTGTTCTACAATTGAAATATCTCTAAATTTAAGCTAATTTTTCTTGAAAATTAACCAGAATTATAAGGCTTTGTCTTTGGTTTTGCTTTATTCTGTGACCTGCAGCTGCAGTTTATTTCTTAATTCTTAATTTCTGCTCTGAATTTCATTCAAGAGCTCCCAAGTTTCCAAGGAAATTAAGAGGTTTCGCTGTTGGTTTTTGTACTAGAATTGAAATATCTGAAATATCTCTAAATTTAAGCTAAATTTTCATGAAAATTAACCAGAATTGTAAGGCTTTGTCTTGGTGTCTGCTTTATTTCTTATTTCTTGATTTCTGCTCGGAATTTCATTCAAGAGTTCCCAAGTTTCCAAGGAAATTAAGAGGTTTCGCTGTTGAATTTTAAAATATCTCTAAATTTAAGCTAAATTTTCTTGAAAATTAACCAGAATTGTAAGGCTTTGTCTTTGGTTTTTGCTTTATTTCTCATTTCTTGATTTCAGCTCTGAATTTCATTCAAGAGTTCCCAAGTTCCGGAGTGTTGCTCTCCAGCATGCGTTTCCCTAATTGGAAAGAGTCGTAGGGATGGCGTTGCACTTGGAAGGAGGAGGAGTAGAATTCTATATGGTTTCTGGAATGGAAGTCGATGTCAAAGTCGACCTAACCCCTATATAAATTCTGAATGGCAATTCATGGGGCTGGGCTGCAGCCGCCGCATTTAAACGTATATAAATCTATATTTACGAATATATATATGCATTTGCAGCTGTAAGCTGTAAGCAGCAGCTGAGGAAGAAGAACCACACTTTCATCTTTTGTACGCTATACGCTTCCCCCTCAGATTCCCCCCTATTCCTCCGATTCCCCGAGATTCTCCGATTCTCCGATTCTCCGACGTTGTGACGTTAATTAGAACGATGCACCATGCGTGGCTGCTGGCGGGGATTGCCAGAAGCGGAGGCTGGGGCAGCACCAGCAGCAGCTTCTCCGACAGCTTCTCCCCGAGCCACTGCAGATATAGCTTCTGTTCTGTTCTGTTCTGTTCTGTGGATTAACGGCACACGTGTCCGCATCTTGCGCTTATTTATTACCTTTCAGCACCGACGACGGCACAGAATTTTCCCTTTTTTCGCTGCTGCTTTTCTTTTCTTATTTTTAATGATTTTTCTCCTTTTTTTTCATTACATTTTCTGATTTGATGATACTCTAACTTTGCAAGAAATTGTTTAGAGTTTTGTTAAATAAACATGGGGAAGTTTATATATTATTTATTTACAAGGACAGGCAAGTCTTTGTGTTTACTTTTTCAGGGTCTCTAAATGAAAATATTAATTTACTGTTTATTTGGTATTTCTGTTTGGTTTGAAAATACCAACATTTTACAAGGAGGTATTCATCGAATATCGAAATGTACATATAAAAAATTTACTTTTAACATTAAAATAATAAAAATATAGGAAAATGTTGAATAATTTCTATTTGTACATCTATAAAAATATTGCGCCTTAATATTTTCTACCAAAAATATCACAAATTTTAATATATCGAAATTTTAAATATTGAAAATTATAACATTTTACATAAAAATATACAAGATTAAAGAAAAATCTTCGATAAATTGTTTTAAATGTTTTTTTTTTATTATATCATAAATATGAAAAGGTATATCGATTAATCATGCATATATTGAACATACGAATATCGAATTATCGATCACATATCGATATTTTCTGCCTTTTTTACATTTTACATGAAATTGAAATTCAAATTTTATTAAAAATTGATAGAAAACTAATACAATGATAATAAATAATAAAAAAGAAATAATTGCAAATAAAAACCCTTAAATTTATTTACTCTTCTTCGTTGTTTTTGCTTAACATTTTGATTTGATTTAAAAATCTATTAAAATTAATAAATGAATAATACAATAATAATAAATAATAAATAAGAAATAAATGCATAGAAAAACCCTTAAATTTACTCTTCCAACGAAGAGCATTCCATCTTCGTTGTCTTTCCTTAACCCCCTAAACGATGCGGACATCGTTCGGTGCTCTTTCTCCCTTTTGGATTCCTTTGCCGGGTGCATTCCTTGTATGCCACAAAAACAAAAACAAAAAAGAAATAGAAACACAATATAGATAAATAAAAATAAAATTAAATAGAATAGAAAATCTCTGTTGAAAGGTGAACACGGACCGAACCGCTCAAGCGCAAACCTAAGGGAAAATTTGCCGAAACATAAATATTTTCCAATTGAGCAGGCCATGCACTTTATTGGTTTTTACAGCCCTTAACCTCTCTCGCCCAGCCCTTAGCCTCTTTCCAACCCCCCAATAAGCGGAGGGGAGAGGAGAGCTGTCCCCTCACCAGACTCATCCAAGTTCTGGCTTTTCTTATTTTCCTTTCGTGTGATGTTATATGTAATGTGAATATGTGACGATATATATATATATGATGTAGTGGGATTATAGTGGCATATAGTTGGGGGCTCAAGTGGGGTGGTGGTGGTGTTGCCCCATTCTTGGATGCTTCAATTACCGGAAATTGTCGTTTAACGCCTTTGGTCTATGACTGGCTCTTTTTTACACTTGCTTTTTTGTAGAGAGAATACTAATTTTAGGGGACTTTTAGGTATTACAAAGGTTTTATTTATTTAATTAAATTATTTATAATATTTTTATACATTTTAATTAATACTATTATTTTTTAAATAAAAAAAGTAAAGTATAAAAAACTTATTTTATAACTAATTTTAGAGGTCTTTTAGGTATTACGTACGTTTTATTTATTTAATTAAATTATTTATAATATATTTCTTGATTTAAAGTAGGTTTTTTAATGATGAAGGTTTTTTTAAACTAAAAACGTAAAAGAAAAAGCTTATATTTATTACTAAAATGAATTTCTATATATTCTTATCCGATTATTTTGTTTTTACATATTTTAAAGTCTAAGAATCATTCAAAAAATCTATTCTTGTCTCCAGAAAAATTCAATATAATATTATTTATTATTTTATTTCAATTATTTCTAATATTTTTATTTACTTTAAGTAGATTTTTCGTTGAGGAAGTATTTTTTAAACAAAAAAATTACAAGAAAAGCTTATTTTATAACTAAGATGTATTTGTTATGCATTTATTTTGTTTTTATATATTTTCAAGTCCCAAAATCATTCAAAAAATCCATTCTAGTCTCTAGAAAAATCCAATATAATATTATTTATTAATTTAATTAAATTATTTTTAATAGTTTTATTTACTTTAAGTAGATTTTTCGTTGAGGAAGTATTTTTTAAACAAAAAAAGTACAAGAAAAAGTTTATTTTTAACTTAGGTGCATTTTTTATATATTTTTATGCATTTATTTTGTTTTTATATATTTTCAAGTCCCAAAATCCTTAAAAAAATCTATGCTAGTGTCTAGAAAAATCCAATTTAATATTATTCAAGCCACTCTAAGCCTTTCTTTTGAAGCCTTAAGAGAGAGAATACTAATTTTAGGGATCTTTTAGGTATTACATAGGTTTTATTTATTTAATTAAATTATTTATAATATTTTTATTGTTTTTTAGTAGGTTTTTTTTATTATTTATTTGAAAAAAATAGCAAAATATAAAAGATAAAGCTTGTATATATAACTAAGATGCATTTTTATATATTTTAATTCAATTATTTTGTTTTTATATATTTTCAAGTCCCAAAATCATACAAAATATCTATTCTAGTCTCTAGAAAAATCCAATATAATATTATTTAAGCCTTTCTTTTTGAGGCCTTAAGCCTGTGTTGCGTGTCTTGGCATTCACATTCTTTGGCAAAATAAATACAAAAGTGATGGCTGCAAATCGTTGTTCTAGTTGAGATTGATGGCTGGAGCAGTTCTTTGGCTTTTCTTGCCTGGCAAAAATATCTTTCGAATATTCTTGGCTTACTCCCTGGCTAATTACATAATGATCAGCAAACTTGGCCAAGACACACACACACACCAAACACACTTGTTGTTGGCCCTGAAATCAATTGAGCTAAGTTCGAATTTTCAGCGGCTCCAAGTTTGACAGTTTATTTCTGTTTTATTTTTTTTTTGTTCGTTTCTTGATTTTAGTGCGTTTTCAATTTGTTTCTTGTCTGTTTGTGCTTTTCGCATTAATTAACAAGGTGAGCCGCGCCGTCGATGTGTGTTGATAGGTGACCGGTTTTGGGGTCAGTAATGGGTTAATGGCTTGCTCATGTCTCTCTCTGTTTGTTTTGTTTTTGTTTAATTATGCCGCGACATGTCTGTGGGTGTCAAAAGGGGGGTTTCTTATGCTGCAATATTGGTATTTTCTGCATATATATTTTTTTTAAATTTATTTTTATTTTTTTGCTGTAAATTCTGTGCGCATGCGCGGCTCAAGAGCAGCCAGAACAGCGACTGCAGCAACCTGTCAATGTCGCTGCAACACAAATGCAACTTTGAATTACCTTTGACAAAATGCCGACAGTGACGACGACGCCCCCTTCCCAGCGATTTCGATTCGTTTCAAGTTGCAAAAACAAAGTAAACGGCAAAGAAACTGCAAAAAAATAGTAAAAATAATAATAAAAGAAAATAGTAAATAAATAAAAACAAATTCAAAATAAATAATCAACTCAAAGTGCATTAAGTACACACAGACACACACTGCAAATGCAAGTACAGTGAAAATTTGATTAAGTGAATAACGCTGCCTAGAAAATCAAAAAATTATTGTAAAATAAGAAAATAATAATAAACGAACAAAAAAAAAATCTAATATAAATAAAACCAAAAAATAAGCCGAACAAAAGAATATTTTATATCAGACTTAGCCAGAATTTTTCTAAAATTTACAATTTGTAATGTAATTTTTTAATAATAAACATTTAACTTCAAAATCGATAACATTTTTTAAATATTTTGAGTCAATATTGATATTTTATATTTAAATTTGATATTTTTCTATATTTAAATTTTTAATTTGACAGAGTTTACAATAAAATCATAATTTCAATCATTTTCATTTCATTTCAATATGTCATAGAGAACAATACTTTTCTCAAAATAAATTCGATATTTTTTTATATTTAAATTATAGATATTTTTGATATCATAAAGAACAATACTTTGAACGATATAAATTCGATACTTTTCTATATTGAAATTTTCGATTTCTCCTGTACATCCCCGAGGAGCGATCACTGCACCCTTGCCGTGACTTAGCTACCTGCACACACCGATTTATGCTTGTTATCAATATAAAATGCATTTTTCCCTGCCTTCTTCTTCTTGAGAGCTATGTAGCTGCTACTCGCAGTTGCATTTGCATTGCATTGCATAAAATTTGCATAAATAATTCCATTTAGCTGCTGCGGCAAGTGAATAACAGCAGCAGCAACACAAGCAGCAGCAGCAGCGGCGACAACTCAAAACTAAAGTGAGTAAGTGCAATAAATGTTGATGTGTTGTGTGCCCCCCACTCGCTCTGTCCCCTCCCTCTCCCCCTGCCCCAAACGGTAATCGCCCCCAAATGTCCCCCACTACCTTATCGTACAGTTGCTCCATCCGATTGCAGTGTTGCACATTGCATGTTGCCATGTTGCCATGTTGCAAGGCGGCACAGTGTTTATGGTCTCTCTTTGGGGTTGGAGTGGGTTGACTGAAAATGTCTTTATTTTTCGTCCTGTTGACAGATATGGCTAAAGGATGATACCAAAACGGAGAGGAGGGAGGGAAAATTGGGGGGAACAAGACTTGGATTTTTATAATCCCTTTTAGCTCATATTTCAGTCTTTTCTTTTAGATTTATAACTTTCAGTTTAAGGGTTTTAAATACTATGATTAGTTCTTTATATATTTTTTCTTTATTTTAAACTCATATCCCATAAATACCATTTCCCAAAATTTAATTTCCTCACAAAATCGAACTTATTTTTAACCTTTTCCTAGGAACTTCCTTTTTTTTACTCAGGTTATTTCTTTATATATTTTTTCTTTATTTTAAAATTTCCTAAAATTTAATTTCACAAACTCCAACTTATTTTGAACTTTCTTCCCGGAATTTCCTTTTTTTACTCTGCTTATTTCTTTATATATTTTTTTCTTTATTTTAAAACTCATATCCCATAAAAACCATTTCCCGATTCTTGATTTCCTCACAAACTCGAACTTAATTTGAACTTTCTTCCCCGAGACTTACATTCCTTAACCCCCTCATATTATTTTATGTACCAAATCACACAGACTTACCTTATCGACTTTTGGCAGCATTACCTACCCGTTGTAGAGTTCCTTATACATATCCTTATCCTTGCCATACGGTATCCTTTTTGGCTATATATACATATATATATATCCATGTAAATCCACAATGGCCCGCATTCTAAATGTTCCGCCTCATTTTGTGGGCGTTGCGAATTCTTTTGTTCATTTATCGGCGAAACGCAATTCGTTTGGGCCATTCCACGACGACCATTCGTTACGACATTTTCCCACACAGAGAGAAAGAAAGAGCTATTGGTACCCTTCACCCCTCCCGGGGATTTCGGTATTCCCGTGGAGGCACACACAGAAGCGGCATGCTCACTGAATACTTTTGTGCACGGAAAATAATAAAGGTTTAAGGAAATTGCGGGAAAATCTATAATAGTTATAGAGATACCTCTTATATGTCTAGATTTTTTAGGAATTTTAAAATTCAGGATCAAAAATTTCTAGAAATAATTCTGTTTCGGCTGAGAGCTAAGTTACCTTCTCAGTAACCTTTTTTGTAAAATGTAACCAAGAGGTTCCTAAACTTTATAGTAAAATATAAACCTAGATATCTTTTTGAGAGTCAAGTATCTTTCTTAGCAAGCTTTTTTGTTAAATTTAACCAAGAGGTTCCTAAAGTTTATAGTAAAATATAAACCTATATATCTTTCTGAGAGCCAAGTGTCCTTTTCAGCAACATCTTTTGTAAAATATAACCAAGAGGTTCCTAAACTTTATATATATATCTTTCTTTCAAACCAAACTTATATGTACCTTTCACTGTTCTCTCTTATTTTTCCCTCTATCATATCCCACCTTATTTTCTTTCCGTGTAGCTTCTATAGCCGTGGCAATTAATCGATTAGCTGGGCACATTTATTTCGCATTTCGCATCTCACATTTCTTATTCAAAAGTATTTTTATGGGGGGAAAAAATGGGCATGGAAATGGACAAGAAGGAGACGTTGTCGCCGCCTCCTGTCACCGATCGTTAACGATTCTCCGGCTATTTGCGGGCAAGTGAAATATGACGGAACAATAATACTATTAATAATAATAATAACGAATAATAATAACAATAATGATGATAATGCATTGGGCGTTGCTGCTCGCTGCCTTGCATGCGAAATGTGTAAATGATCGAGGGCCTGTGAGATACTATACTTCAAGTGCTCAAATACAGATACAAATATTCAATGCGGAAATGCCAAACTGATCTATGGTGGCCAGAGTCCAAAGATCGATTGTGGGTGGACTCTGTGTGTGTGTGTATCTGGAAGTAACTGGAGCGAAAGGAACGCCTTGAAAGCGTTATAAATGAGCGCTGAAAGCATTGATCAATGAATCAATTCGCACACACAACAGAGACCAAATGCCAATGAACTCGATTCAATTGCAGATCGCAACTCCAGCTATGGGTCAGCCTTGAGAAGAGATCTCTGGCGAAATCAAAAGAGATTTCAAATGAAAAGTGTTTTTCAAAAGAAAAGATCATTAATGGGCGAACCAGGAACTGTTCCTTGAGTGAAATTTAATTATCCCAATTCAATTTCTGGAAGAAAGTTTGGTAGTTCAATTCAAATAATATTTAGATATTATTTAAAGTGACTAAAACTAAAGTCTAAATATAACTAAAAACTATAGAACGTGTTTAAAAAGTTATCGGTAATTGGGAAAACCAAAAACGTTCAATACTGTATCGATATTTGAAGCAAAAGTCAACAAATAAATCAATAACGCGGCGTTTAAATGCCATAAATCAATATTTGGTTGTTATATCGAGCAAATGTAATCGAAAACATAGACGAATACCGATAATTTAACTTAAAACTCGATGATTTTTCACATTTACAATTTCAAAAAATCGAAGTTTACAATATTTTCCATATTTACATATTCGATAAATCTAATTTTACGATATTTTCGATATCTACATTTTCGATAAATCGAAGTTAACGATATTTTCTATATTTACATTTTCAATAAATCGAAGTTTAAGACATTTTTCATATTTACGTTTTCGATAAATCAAAGTTAACGATATTTTCTATATTTACATTTTCGATAAATCGAAGTTAACGATATTTTCTATATTTACATTTTCGATAAATCAAAGTTTAAGACATTTTCCATATTTACGTTTTCGATAAATCAAAGTTTACGATATTTTCGATAAATCAAAGTATACGATATTTTCGATATCTAAATTTTCAATAAATCAAAGTTTACAATATTTTCGATATAAACATTTTCGATAAATCAAAGTTTACTATATTTTCGATACTTAAAATTTCCATAAATAAAATCTAACGATATTTTTATATAATATTGAACGCAATAACTTGCTCTACGACTTTTCCTACCGATTGTATGTGCCAAACAAGATCTAATTTAGATCTATTTTTGAAAACCCTTGAATTTCATCATCAAACTAATCGTTCATCGTTCTTTCCATTGGACTTTAATTAGTGTCTCTCCCAAATCAATTGGCTGCCAACATTGATTCCCCCGAAAAAGGGGAACTGGTTTGAACCAACGATCGTGCGCGGATCCAATTATGTCGCTTAATTGAGCCCCACTATGGACCTATACCATATCCATAAACATATACATATATATAATATATATCTCCGTGTAATTTGTGCTGCGAGTGTGTCAAAGTTGAGATGATAATGCGATCATCTTGTATAATGATCATGCAATGGACTCAATTTTTGGGCTCATCGAAAAAACCTAATTGATTGCAGCGGCACAGGCCCTCAC
Source organism: Drosophila watanabei (assembly GCA_008042575.1). Lineage (NCBI taxonomy): Eukaryota > Metazoa > Arthropoda > Insecta > Diptera > Drosophilidae > Drosophila > Drosophila watanabei. Next base: position 1,068 of record VNJS01009296.1, on the reverse strand, counting down.
CTCACCTGCTGTGTTTTCATTTCGAGGGCTCTCTTGACAGTTTCCAATCCACTTGAGATATATACTTTTTTGTAAATTACGAAATATCGAAATTGTGTCTCTCTGTGTGGCGCCTTGGGATCTGGGATTTGGTATTTGGTCTTTGGTATTTGTTTGGTCTTTGGTCTAGGCCATTTGACATGACTTTGGCATTCACACTAGTTTGGCTTTGTTTTAAGCTCTCAGTCCGTCTGTCTGTCTGTTTGATTGCCGGATCATTATCACAAAAATGATGTTGTTGTTGCTTTGGTCGTCGGCGGGGGTTAATGATTCGACTTGGCGATCGAATTGCGGGTCGCAGCTTGATCACTTTTAATTGCTCTTAGCCCCTTAAAAGTCTTTAAAGGGCCCACGTCATAAATTCATTTAAAGCGAAATCGAAAGTACATTTATTTTCAATTTAATCGTTGACCATCCCATTTTGGAAGTGCGAGCACATGACTGGAGCGCTGAATCTATGGTATTTGGATAGTTTTTCAGCTTTAATTTCTATCTTTATTGGGTTTAAATGTTAGTAAATAGTTAAATTTTAGTTTAAAACTTTGTCCGAAGAATATCGATTCATTTTTCTTTATATTCTTATAATAACATTAAAATTCTCAACTAATAGTCTTTTCCCACTCAGTACATTTGTGTGAAACAGTTGGGATTTTTGTCAGATGTGAAACTTCGATTCCCATAGGCTACATCACATCTCCCATTCGATGACAGCTTATTAAAAAGCTGAGGCAAGTCAAAAAAATAAACAAAAATTTTCAAATTGAGTTGCAATGGATCATTTATCATCTATTTTGGCTGTTGTGCAGCAGCAAAATCAGAATTTGCAGCAAATATCAATGGTCCTTAACAACTCAAACGACGACGACATGGAGGAAATGCTTGAATCCTTTTCTACCAAAGAGCAAATTCCACGAAGAGTATGGACGGTGGTAGGTACTCTTAAATTATATTACAAATTAGGTTGAGCTAGGCGTTTTGTATTAAATAGAAGCGATTCGGGACATTTTGGGAAAAAGATGTACCGGAAAA